>SNQJ01S0088883.1:14102-45662 GCA_010110895.2 Picea sitchensis | reverse complement strand
TTAATTAGTTTTAGTTTGATTTTTGTTTATAACTCTGTTGTTTCTCTTTCTAACCTTTCCTTTCACAGCTGTCATGCCTAGCAGATCCCAACTGGGCATGTAAGCACTCTTAATTTGCTCACCTAGTGACGAATTGGGTGCAAACAAGCCTCATGAAACCAAGGCTGGTATTTCACCCCCTCTACTTGATCCAACACCTTCCAAGACCCATCAAAGATACATACCTTTAAAATTACCCCAAATCCTTCATAATTTTCCTCCAAAGAACTATGAATATCTACCTGTGTTTGATGGGGAATATGGTACCATCACAACTGAAAAGCACATCCAAGAGTTTGAGCATTTTATAGATTTGTTTGAGATTCACCATGACGATGTTTGTATGAGGGATTTATCTCAATACTTGAAAGGAGATACCAAAGAATGGTTTAAACATTTGAAGCCAGAGACAATTAGCTCGTTGGAAGAATTGAAGAGTGTTTTTTCGAAGTTTTGGGGTAAGAAGAAATCTCTAGACCTACAACTTACATAATTCTATGCCTTGAAAGGGAAAATCAATGAGACCATTTCCACATTTAGTATAAGGTTTTCCAATATTTATTATGATCTTCCCAAAGAAATTCAACCCACTAAAGCTGCTTCCATGCTCTAGTATACCACTACTCTTCACCCAGATTTGTATTTCCTCCTGTTGGAAAGAAGACCTGAGACCTTACAACAAATGTTTAATGATGCTCAAGAGATTCAACACAATATCCTAGCATGTGAACATATTCAAAATGAAGGGTTGGTTGTTCCAAGACATGAAAGTGAATATGAAAAAAAGACAGTTGATTGGAATTTTGAGCATAACAGTGATGGTGTTATAGGTCCTCTTGAAATTTTGAATGCTAATGATTTTTCAGAGGATTATATTCCACTGATTAAAAGAGAGGTAACTTATGCAGTTTTTGATCCACCCCATGATAAAAATGAAGCTGATTGTTTCATATATTCATTTGTGGACAGTTAAGAAGATGAGTTTGAAAATCATCCTGTTGAAGAGCAAGTTGATGCTCCAAGGTTTTTCTTGCTAGATGACATTGTAGATGTTGTTGATTTTCCTATATATGATGAATATGATGATGATTATGCGATTGACTTCTCAGAACAACCAACTGCATGTTCTCTCCCTGAAAATGTTCCTTTTTAGCAGTGTAGTGAGATCCATCAACCTACATATCACAGTTGCAAAGAAGAAAGTTCTGAACCAGCTGAAGGAAATTCTTTACCTCTATGTTTTTTTGCATTTAAATTGTTGAAAGAAAATTCTAAGATCATCATTGAGGAAAAGGAATGTGATTCAATGGAACAGATTGACAAGAAATTGCAGCCATTGGTCAAAGATGAGTCTGAAAATGAGTGTGTTCAACAATCCAAAGAAATGGAAAAATGTGCATGTGATAGAAATGAAGGAAATGAAGAAATGTCTAAATTAGAAGTAAGAACCTTGCCATTATGTTTTTCTTCTTTCAAAGTGCTCAAACAAAATGTCAATAATGTTTCAGATTAGAAACCCTCCAGGTATGATGTTATATTTGAAGAGAGAAGTAGACTTGCAAATGAAAAATATCTCTCATTATGGTTTTCTTCCTTTGAATGGTTAAAAGAAAATCACGAGAAAATGGAGAAATTTGATCAAGGAATTGTTGTCAAAAGTAATTTTCCTTCTCCCGAACTTGATGAATATATACAACAAGATTTCCAACAAGACAAAGTGTTTCAAAGTTGTCTTTGTTCCCTTGTGAATGATGTGGTTGTTCAAATTCTAAGTGGCCTAGACAGAGATGAGGATTATGAAACTGCATATATGGAAACTTCAAGCAATGAACAAACAAATGACATAGAGTTTTAGGAAAAAAGAAAAACAATGTATGCCACTTTTCAATAAAAAATATAGAAAGATAATAAAGAGGAATTTTTTTTATTTGATTCACTTGAAAATCATGGTTTTGAGAAAGCATCCACGAGAAATCTAGAAGGTGAAATAGTTTACGCTGTTATCTTTCCACATTTGCAAGAATATTATGAACATGAACTTATTCCCCTTCATTCATTTGTAAGCCAAAATGATAGTCCTCAAGCAAATTTCTAGAAGGTTAATAAAACCAAACCAGAATTGTTTGATGAACAAGTGGATATTCTTGATACACATAATCTGGTTGTCATATCTGAAGATGTTCAAGTATGTATGAATGTTTTTTTTGATGTACATGGAAGAGTAGAAAAACCTATTTCTTCCATTTTGTTTGAAAATGTTCTCAGGATAGAAGAAATAGAGCAAGAACAACAAACACTTATGTTTTTATTCATCAGGAAGAAATGATTTTTCATGGTTTTCATGACCCCGCGGCACATTATATGGAAAATTATAACAATCAAAATTTAAGGCTTAGGATGGATTGTAAGATCAGAGATGAATATAATGACCAATCAATGCCAATATTAGATATGGATTGTTTTACACAAAAGGTTTCTTTTCAACCAATGTTGTCTTCTGATTCAAGAGGTTGTTACTTCCAGCAGTCTCAGTAGATTTATCAGCCTCTTGATGGAAATCGACAGAGTAAATTGCATGAAATCTAGAATGCAGTGGAAGAAGTGAAACATGGTTTTGGTATTATGCATGTGTTGGAAGATCCATTTGCAATTTTTCTAGAAAAAATAAACAGTCCCAATGTTTTTGAAATTCTAAGATTCAAATTCATATATAACTTCTCGAAAGGGTTATCAGTGAACAGGCTTAGGAGCAACCATGTGAAAAGAAAACAAACAGTGGGTAAAATGCTGTTATGGCTGCATTGGCATTTTGATTTCAATTGACTGACAGTACATTTGAGTAGTTAGGGTAGGTAGGCACAAATAAGCTCGTGGATCGGGCATGTTCTAGTTTAGGTCTCCAAATAAAGTATTCAGTCATATGATTAGCAGTCTGCCCAGCCTCCAGGTAAGAGCGGTATGAAGACTTCAGTTTTCAACTAACATTGGTGACAGGTCAAGGTATGGCACATGCCTGTTATGAGAGAAGCTCCAATGGATAAGGCATAAGTTCTATTCTTCTTTGTTGCCTGACATGGAGAATAAAATCCCCAGTCAGAGCCCATGTTATCACTGTAACAAATTTTTGGACTCTAAGTCTCGAGACTTAGCAGGAGGCTAAATCGGTATAGAGGAGTGATAGACTAGCAGACGGGGCCCCTTCTAGCAGATAAGGCTAAATCTAGTGGAGGTGTGAAGTTGATAGGTCCCGACAGATCATGGATCATGGACATCGTCGATCAATGGTCATGGAACATATCGAGCCAAGAAATAGCACGAGGGATAATATCTTGAAAGAAAGCCGACAAGAATACCGTGGTTTCATCTTGAGGGCATGTGGCACCCCCAAATGCATATCGGGGGGAAAAGTGGGTGAGCTCGAAACCGCTTAATCACACCCCGATGTCACGTGTAAAAATATCATTGGATATGTCAAATCCAAGGGTCACATGTGGAAAAGGAATGTTGATGGTTAGTCAAATAATCTCGGAACACGTTTTTGGGTAATTTTTGTCCGTGCGATGTCGGGTGAGCGCCACCAAAAAACTGATTCGAAGTCTCATCATTTGAAATCAATGTCCGAACGCGATAAGATGTTATCCATGCAAGGAATTTTGTCAGTAGCCCATGATTAGCACTCAGTGATGACTGCCATTCAAAACATAGGTGACCTTACTTTGTTGTTGGTGTTTAACGTTTTATTCCAGAACAATGTAACCACGAATAAAATTTCTCATCTAATTATTGTAAAAATAAGGGAGGTAAGCTCATGCTTTCGGGAAAACTAGAGGAAATGGAGAAGACAGATCCAACGTCCTTAAAAAAACCAGGATTTTCAAATATTCTAACAAAATTATCGATGAAGAAGAAAGAAAATCTTGCCGCACAAATATTGGCAACAAAATTTCACACAGATCCTACAGGTGAAATAGGGTCTGATGAAGGAATCAGAATAAATCCTATCATCAAGGATTTAATCATCAATGGGTATGCAGATAAGTTCCACATGAAATATGTCAAGAAGAAAAGGATCAAATGAAAAAGGGAGATTAAAGCTGAAATGGTCGAAGGTACTGGAGAAAGGCAACCTATCTGGCTTGACACCTTAAAGAAAAAAATCACAAAACTGAAATAAATTATAAGCTAAATCAAGTATATTCCAGGAAATTTTGTGATGATGAAGACAAGTGGCATTCAGGGTATAATCTCAAATATGTCTGCTTTTTTATTGTAGCATTCCCTAGAAAATAGGAGCTCAGTTGTTGTACATTACTCCTTCCATGGCCACTGTCTATTTTTGGAATCTTGGGGAAGATGATCTGTTTTGAATTCCCTATGTAATGTATCTATATATACTATCAAAAGGATAAATGAATAGTTTGACTTACTGGTGAGGGGCCTTCCCTCATAAAAAGAGAACTTTGTATTTTCTTATGAAATTTTAATATAAGTAGATAAGGTTTTTCTAAGGTAGCTGAGATTCATAACGGTGTTGATGTTCAATGTGTTTTCATGTTATTCATACTCATGAATGTGTTTTGCTTCTAGTTATAATCTTTAAGTAATAGAAGGAATTCATGTTTTGATGGTGCTCCTTCTCACATCTATTATACTTGTTATGTGTTTTGGTTACTGTTTTAGATTTCACTCATGATTGGTGTTTTGTTTGCAGTAGCCAACCCTCATGTTTCCTCTTCTAATACTACACCAAGAGATTCAACCTCTATTAGACACCTCTTGCTGATAGTAGTCATTCCTCTCCTCTTCTCCTCCATCTCATATTACTTATTTGGCTGAACATCATACCCATTTTTCCTCTGTTCCCTCTAGAAATACGTAGCTTATAATTCTTCATACTTTTTCAGGAACAAACCCCATTGCCCAATGGCCTTGCTCTTTTGTTTTGTCCTACCACCTTTAAATTTTACACCATGGTAACATATGACCTCTGTACACGCATCACTAAATATCTTGAATATTCCAAATAGTTGTATGTCCGAGAGAGCCCTCTCTGGTTGGAAAGGTCAGAATACAACCTAAAGTTGGTTGAAATAGTTACCTATGTCGTTTGTCTATCAGCCAGACAAAATTTACAGAGTGCTAACATTCTTGCTACTTAATTATAACATCATGTAGTGGTTGTACATTGTAACTCCTACAAGGTAAGTATCCACTATACAAAGGATTGTTGACCATTATCCATGCTAGTAAGGATATTTTAGAAAAATGTTTTTGCAACAAAATCATCTTGGGAAAGAATAGAATTTCTAGAAAAAATGAAGAGAATTGAATCCCACAAAACATTGTGAATCATCCTCGACCATGGTACTACAATTGTGATGAAGTGGAGAATATAGCTAGTAATTACATGCAACCATCCAAAAATCATTATGTACATTTCCACAAGATAGGGCACATAGGTTTTCCCAGAGTTGATCAAAACATGGGAAGACTATGATAGGAGGTCAACTTTGATATGGTGAATTATGATCCTAGTATTCTCAATAGTGGGATAGAAGGTTTGTTATACATAGTCATCAATATAGTAAAAAGGGGAGGAGCCAATATAGGTGAAAATGTGGAGATTGTTGATCTAGGGCCTTTTTGGAAGGCTTAGCTATATCACTAGAGTTTGAAAATTTTTGTAAATGAGAATGCATGAAAGATGTGATTAACATAATCTAGGAGGTTTTTCATCCTCAAGGAAGAAACATAACGGTTGTGATAGGAAAGCACGATTTCATGGATAGGATGATGAATACAAGTCATAATATACCTTATATTCAAGTAGAAGATGAAGTCTAGGGATGGCTAAAAACATTCCTACAGATACTAGAAGATGATCAGTTGACAACTCAATTGAAGGTTGTTATTGTTTGAATTTTGGAATCAACCATGGGAGGTGATGGCTAACTCTTTCATTAGGTGTAGAGGAAAATGTTGAGAAAAATATTCCTCTTGCATGCATTGACTAGGGGTTGTGAAGTGAGGAATATTATAGTAGATTCAGGGATGAATATAAAAATCCCACCAAAGAAGTACTAAGAGTTCATGGGATGGTCGAAGCTAGTATACTCATTGATTCAACTAGGTTTTGCAAACCAGTTGAGGCTATTCTTGATCGATAGAATTGAGCACATGGAATTCTACCTCAATGATGTGAATTCTCCTATATATTTTCAGGTCAAAATAATCTTGGATTATAGAGATCCTACATTTTGGGGGGTTGACTAGGCCTTTCATAATGACATCATTTTGAATCTAAATTAGCAATGAATGTGATTTGAGAAAGTGGGCCACATATAGGTGCATGTTGGTGGATTAATACAAAAAGAGTGTACTAAAAATATGACTCTATCAAGTTGTTATTAGAGACAATCAATAAATAAAATAAAATAAACTATAAAACCTATCTAATTTATATAAAGGAAATAAATACTTAACAACATAGATAAACCTTTGACATCAACAAATAGAGAGAAAATATAGAAATTTTTATTACTACCCCAATGGAAAGACAATAAATTACAATTACACCTCGAAGAAAATTCATGTAGCAAAGCGGGGTCCAAACATCTTCTTTGGGAAGGGTTATTTTCCTCTTTGTGTGCTCCAACTCCAAACTTGGTAGACTAGAATGCTTAGAAACCAAAGTGGTGAAATACAAGAAAAGAGTTTCAAGTCTCTTTAGATTTAGATAGCATAACTTCACTTTTGGAATATGGATTATTAGTGTGACCTCAATATATTAATTTATAGGTGAATGGTGGAACCCTCCACGAATATAGATTCTAGGTGAATCTCCCATTACATTAATGAAGGTATCAAATAATGATTACTAAAGAAGACTAAATAAAACACTTTTAATGAAGGTAGGGGATTTACCAACTACACCATTTTAGAGGTATAGGTACATTAATGAGCCATTAAAATGATTATTTTTTACTTTAAAAATGGTCACATAGATATTGAGAGATTGTTTATGCACCATGCACGGAAAATGAGAAGACATTTTTGTGTTCAACAATTAGATCAATTGATGGTTTGAATTGGCTCAAAGAGGTATAAATGAGGTCACATGATGATGGAATTGGGTGTGTATTGGAGGTTATGACTACAATGGTGATGTTTCTTAGCAAAACTAATCAAATTTATCATGCAAGAAAAAATAGGTTGATAACAGTTGCCTCTTGAAGTATGAGGTTATCAGTGGTTCATATATCCAAAATACATCACAAGTTTTTTTCCCCAAATAATGGAACAAGAAGGGAACTCATTAAGGAGTAAAGTGGTAAAAAATGGAGGAATTCTTGTAAATGACATATAGATCCATCCGCAAACAACAAACCAATGATATAATGTGTATACATAATTTCTATATCAACTAGGTGGGCACACCCATGCTAGTGAAGGTGTCTCAATACAATACGAGGCCATGATTGGAGGGCCTGAGAATAGAAACAATAATGTTACTGCTTCTTTAGCTTGTTACTTTAGTTGTCAACACAGGGCTCATAAAAACTTTCGAGGTGTTGTGCAAAGTATATATAGAGTGAACTGACAACAACCTAGGTCTAAAAATGGTCAAAGGGCTTAATGCATGAAATATGATTACAAATTGTGTAGGAAATATGAATTAATTGCATGGATAAAACTCAATGTGATTGTATGAATGGAATCACACCAACTTGAAAAGAATATAATCTATATGAAGGAAAGAAGAACTAATATAATTGCATGAAAAAAAAGTTGAGCTATAAAGAGAAACTAAACCAATTGCAAGAAAATAAATTAATTTGATGCATGAAAGGAAATTGATTTATTGCATGAAAGAAATGAATATATTTGCATCTAACCCTTGGTACAATACCATTCCTTGTTGTTATTTTATTAACATATGTTAACCTCATTAAAATATATGTAATAAATGCATGAAAATTCAACTAAAACTGTCCTACAATAAGTTTCTACAGGAGCTATAACAATCCTACAAGAAACATCTACATGATGATGAGAAGAGGCATAAAAGTCTTGTTAGCACCTTATAAATTATTTACAAAGATAAATTAAGATCCAATGAAGTGTGACTAAGTTTCTTAGTCCTTAAAAGATTCTCTTGATCACCCCAATGGACTTTGAACCACTTCTACAAGGAATCCGCTAGAAATTACAATTTACTAACAATATGAACTATTGTTAGAAATTGATGTGCATAACTATCGAATCATTTGAGAAATATTAAGAAAATAAAATACATCACTCTAACATAAAAAGTAAAAAAAGAATACAAACATGGTCCTTGATCCCTCTTGAGTTGGCCCTTCCCAAGCAGTGTAAGGAACATCTAAAAAATCTAATGAGATGGAAACGATAACATATTTATTAACCAATATTAGTTGCTACATCAGGGAGAAATTCTCCAAGTCTCAAAAATATTCTCAACAAAACTAGAATGCAATATTCAAATTTCCAATTTTCCCTCCCCTCGCTCTCTACATTAAAGGCCTACTTATACAATTAGTACTCGACCTCTGTCCTTGGATCAAGGAAAAAATAGGGGGGTAATGCATCCTTCTTCAATATATTCATATTTTAAAGCTTCATACCTGTAGGGAGTGGTCATAAATGCATTAGAAGTGCATCTAGAGGTAGGTGGGGAACACGGTCCTTGATTCTCTCCCTGTGTTAGGACCACCTCTTCTCATGGGGAGTTCGACATACTTAATTGTTGCTACACACACACACACTTCATCATGGAAATTAGAAACAAATCTACCATTAATCATTGAATTCCATTTTCAAAACTATTCAGTAGAAAACATATAAAAATATCCATAATTTCTATTAAACATGGTCAATTAAAGTAGGTTATTAGGTTTATCATGGTCAAAATTGTATTTGTGATGAGCCTTGTAGATATGAAATGTTGGGGCCCATCAATGGAATCATGGAGCCACATAAAAGTACATTATAATGTCACAATACAATACAACATGGTACCTAGGCCATTTGAATCCAATTAAAAATACATAAGCATGACCAATACTGCATCTTGTTTGAACATATATAGAGGAACAATGGAACCTTGTGTTGGTGCATGTTATCACTCTACTTCAACGCTTTTTTTATGACCGAAAGGGGGAATATATAGGGTTAAATGTATATGATATGACCCCAAGGGTGGATAATATGTGGGGATAAATGTACATGTAATGTGTAAATATATATGTAATAGGCTTGGCCTAATAATAAAGGGTCCTCATGTGTAGATGTGAATAGGTATATAAAGATATCATGTATTCATTATTGAAGACATGTGAATTGTGACGCACAAATGTATTTGGTTATTTGAAGGAGGGACTCCTTATTTAAGTAGTTATTGTATAAATTATCTATATTGGAGTTGTGTTCCATGCTCACATTCTATACATGGTGTGTACTTCTGTTCTATTATGATATTTTAGGCATTTGGTACTTAACATACTTCATGCATTTTAAGCTTATCTTTTCTTCCTCTCTTTATGGAGAAATTTGTGGCATGCACATTTTTTATTTATTTTTTCTTGAATCTCTAAACGAATTTCATTATGTTTGTATTTGTAACATCCCCAAATTTAATCCTCGTGAATTGTAATGTAATTCTGTAAATGTGATTTGGGATGTATCCCAATATTTTTTGTGTCCGAGAGTCTGCACTAATAAATATGGCCGAGAGTCGAGCTATGTAAGTTTTATAATGAAATTATTAATAAAAATACATCATTGGTTGTGATATGAGAAGGATGGAAATGTTAGGGGGATATGATTCCACAAGAGAGGGGGATAAAGGGGGTCCAAGGAAAAACCCATGTCATTTTCCTAAGTTAATGTGTCATTACCATCTAATCCTCCCTTTGACTTACTAGACACTCAATCATTGAATTCATGTAAGAGGTTGGGTGAGGGAGTCAACTCACCTAGTTGGTGTGAGAAATATTACCCTGTGGACAGGCTAAGCTCCTTTGGACCAAGACCCCTATCTTTGGTCCAAATATAGAAGAGAAAAAGTTATTTCTACTTTCCCTATAGATCTAAATCAATCAAATAAGCAAGAGAGAAGAAGAAAGAGGAATACCTGATTTTGATGTTTGTCCTTGCTACCCCAATCCCTAGGCTTGATCTCCAAGCTCCTCAACTCAACTGAAGTCCTACAATGAATATAAAAAGAAATATTCCTCCTACTCTAGATGATTATATAAACTAGATCTATTTATAAGACTGAAATGACAATAGACAAGCAAATGTAGAACACATGAACTTGAGGGGAATAGGACAAGTTGATATTAATTCGAAAGACAAATAAGGAACTTACAAAGAATGATTGACGATGCACTGACTTATACAAGCTCTCCTAGTCCATCCATTACATTAATTTTGAAATCAAAATGATGGATGCTTCTCACAGAATCAAAGGTTTGATACCTGAATTGTTCCCCCGTCACCTTGGAAATACCTTCAATATATAGGCTTGAGAGGCACAACTACCATGCGAAAATGAAGGAAATGGTTGAGGATATGGATATTTAAGGTTGGGATATGATCCTAATATGAATCCATAGCATAGGTTTCTAAAAACACCAACCTCATCCCAAGAGATTTGTCCCTTAGGAAAAGGTGGGAGATCCCTTGATTCCCTCTAACAAGATTGGCACTCCCCTAGAGTTGAACAAAGGGATCCATACTATAAAGTTTCAATATCCTAACATGGAAATGGGGTGATATTCCATGAATTGGAACTCCCCCATCATGGCTAGGGGACGCCACCCTTCATAAATGCCCCCAAAATGGCCGATTTTCCAAGAAAAATGTGTGTTTTTGGCCTTGAAATTATGGGTTTCTTCCTCCAATATGACTTAGGGATTGTGGAAAATGTATTTCATGGTGTCAATGAGTTGAAAAAATCAACAAAGTGAATGTGACAATAGGTAATATGCATATAACACTTGTGAAATTGCATGCAATGTTGGATTACTGAGAGGGGGGGTGGTGGTGAATCAATAATGAGAAATTATACCAATTATTAATCCTTTAAACCACAATGTATATTATTTTACTTATTCAATGATGTTCATATTTTCATCATCAATATCTTACTGTATCATAAGCATTAGAATTCATCAATGCATAATAAACAATAACAAACACATCCACAAAGTGCACAGTAAACCAATATTTATGTGGAAACCCAATGCAGGAGAAAACCACATAATGCTTTTCTTATATGTCAAGAATTAAATTTAAGGAAGCACCAACTTCAAATTCTCCAGCTACAACTAGAAGGAGGCTCCGTCCCCCTAGTTTCTCAGGCTACAACTTGAGGGAATCTCCAACTCCCCAATTCTATGGCTACAACCGAAAGGAGTCTACAACCCCCTATGTTCTCCAACTACAACCACCTGTCCTTACCCCATCCAACCACCCTGAAATATAAGTAGAATGATGGAACCACTGCCACACTGTTACTGTGAGATATATTGATGTAAGCCTGTACCAATATGTGCCACTGACCTGTAATAAACCTGTGCCACTATCATGTAACAAACCTATACATGTTCTTTCTTGTACCAATAAAACTAAATACACCAAAATCATGTACCGATACTCTCCTCAAAACATCAGATCTGATAAGATATATCTCATACCCAAAATCACAAGAATATCACTCAAACCATGTGCCAGTAATGTACATCAATCATGTACATCAACCATGTACATCAAAACTATACAAAGATAACCAACAACATGTACCAATCATGTATCAACAACAAACCAAACTATGCCTCAACAAGATGTATCAAAATCACCATGTACTTCAAGTATGTATCTCATCCATGTACCCTATCATATGCCTCTACCATATATCAATGACATACACCAAGATAAACAACAAGATACCTCTAGCAATGTACCACACTCTCCATAAATCAAATACCATAAATACTCACATCAACCATGTGCCACAAACTCATTATTATACAGTCTCTATCTGTATCAATAACTTTAACAACATACCTCAACCAAAATCCTTAAAACATGAACCAATGCTATACTTCAGTAGATCTTCCTCAGATCAACTCTACAGAAAGCCCTAAAATTCCAAGTGGGAATCCAATAGATTTGCGAGGAAAACCCTCAACCAGATTCATATATTCAACACTACACATATGAAAACCATACCTTTTTCTTCTTGTATCATTCTGCTTGCATAGTTTTGCTGTTGCAATTCTTCTATCACAATTTTTTTGCCGTGATTTTTCTGTTGCACTTTTTCTACCGTGATTTTTCTATCGTACATTTTCTATAGCGATTTTGCTGCCACACTTTTCCTACCGCACTTTTTCTGCCGCACTTTTTCTCCCGCGGTTTTTCTGCCGTGATTTTTCTACTGCACTTTTCCTGCCGTGATTTTTCTGCTGCACTTTTTCTGCCACGATTTTTCTATCGCACATTTTCTCTATCAAAAATATCTAACCAAATAACCTTCATAAAATAGATATTCAATGACATTCAATAGGTGCCAATGGAAGAACCTTTCTCTCTTATTTATACTTCCATGTAACTTCCTCAATGGGTTACCTTCTAACCAACTTAACCTTCTTTCCTTGTTTTAGGGATAACCCACTTCTAACCAATTGTCCACTTCTAACTCACTTTGATACAAATAGTAAATTCTCCACTTTTAGTTGCAACTAACTTTATTATTTAATTAATTTCTTTTGCAACCACTTTGACTTATCCATAAATAGTAAACTCACCACTTCTTGTTGCAACCACTTTATTATTTAATAATTTCTCTTTGCAACCACTTTGACTACTTTATTATTAAAATAATTTATCTTTACTCACAACTTCTTGTTGCAACTAACTTATCTATAATTATTCAATTCATAACTTATTTTCCCTTAACTAAATTTTTGTTGCAACCACTTTATTATTTAATTTATTTCTTGGTCAACCACTTTGATGATTCAATATTCTCATCACAACTACTTTACCATAATTACCAAACTCACAACTTCTTGTTGCAACTAATTTATATTTAATTATTTTCTTAATGCAAAAACTATACCCATGATTAACTCCTAGTTTCACCCACTTTGACTAGTCAACTTCTTCTAGGAGTTTCTAGAATAATTTGAATTCTTTGACCTTCTAGGGGCTTTTAGATAACTCATGAGGGTTCTCCAACTTCACAAGGCCATAACTCTCTAACCGTGAGGAGTTATGTGACGTTCCACATATCACCGGAAATGACATGACATGTACTATCCACCTATAATAGTATTACCTACATATACATTGATATTCATTACATTATTCCTCAACCAAACTTGGGTTCCTTACCCATAACTCTAGAGATACCAGACATACTCAAGGGTTGACATCAATCTCTAAGAGTTTACATAAATCTAAAATATTACTCTCCAAAGGTTGACATCAATGACAACCAACAATCCAACCCAATTTTCCATCAATCTAAACCAATTGTCTAACATGCAACACTTAACAAGGTCCATAGGTCACTTTTTGAAACTTGCGACACTTAGGGTGCAACACTTAAGTGTGGAATTTTGGTGTGTAACACTAGTTATGGTAGTATCGGTTTATTACAAGAAAGAACGGGGAAGTGTGAAAGTCAAGAAATTACCATGGGGAAGAGTGAGAGTCAATAAAGCATGGAGGAAGAGGAAAATAAAATTTGAGTAGGAGAGAGGACAATTTTTACATTGTTGATTTTTGGACAACAAGGGAGAACTAAGTATTGTAAAAGAGCACCATCCCTACTATGTATGAGAAAAACCATGAGAAGGATAGGATTTATGTTGTAATATAGGTCTTGTGCCTATAAATGATTTTCCTATTGAGGAAACTATTCAAGATCCTTGAGAAGGTTGTTGTGAGCACTACTGGAACAAATGAGAATTATTGGAATCCCCAACTATGATATTTCTTGGCCAATTGTGTGATGGATCCCTAGAGGGAAGTGGGATAGACAGAGGGATTACATGGAAGAGAATGGGATCCCATTCCTTAGGTTTTGTAGGTTGAGGGGAAAGAGATATGGTGGACTGGAATTGTTGTTAGAGTTATAAATTTGGGTATTGGGTTGTGTGAGGATAATGACCAGACACAAGAACCAAACCTCCTTGTGGATTCATATTCCTAGCACAAGGGTGGTCTATTTTTGAGATAAACGGGACAACAGAGCCTACGATTGGGAAGAATATCATTCCTACACATCCAGTTGGCGACATTTCATTATAAAGATAAGTGATATAGTCATTGGGTTTAATTATTGACAAATGTTGTGTTTTATTGCTACGTATTACTTTGTAATTTAATGTTTGAAAGTTGTTGCGTATGATTTAATAGTTTACATTCACAAATTTAAAACTATTGTTAGTTTCATGAGTTTGTATGGCATGCTACATGCATGTATTGAACATTGGTATTGGAGTTATTTGTTAAGTCATTTTTGTAGTAACGTGGAAAAATGAGGGAGTTGGGTACTGATCCAAAAAGGATCCAGAGAAGCCTAAGAACAACTTAGAACTTGTAGAGGCAACTCAAGATGCTCAAAATGGCCTCAACAGATAGAGAAAGGGAAAAAATTTAAATTTCCCAAAACTTAGTGAAAATGACATTATCACGAAGAGCGCGTCACAAGCTTTCTAATGATGCAAATGACTCGTCAAACGAAGTTACATATTGAAATATATTCACGATCAAAGTTTGGTCAACCTAGCCTAGTCAATAGGGGATGAGTCAACATACGTACAACACACGTGGAAGGATAATAAGGTGACACGTGTCATGATGATGTCGGCATGGTGACATGGAAGCACCAAAGGCTGCCACATGTCATCTAGTTTTGGCACTTTTCGAATGATCTGTGGACTAATAGGATTGTGCCATGTGGTAGTCCATATGGTCTGTATGATGAAATGGTGTGATGACATGATGATGACATGGCATAGGATGACATGGCCCAGTGGGAGGATGCCACGTGGCCGGTGGAAAAAGCACAATGACGACACGTAAGAAAAAAAAATAAAAATTAAAAGTTTGGCGGGTCCACCAAATATGGTAGACTACGCCAAACTTTGTCGCGTTCTAATCGTTGGAGACCGTTATTGGATAAATCAGTGAATGCGGCCATAAACTAATCTCTCTAGATCCACCTGGATATAGAACAAAACAAGACAAGACATGACGCTTTCCCTAGGTTGCTACCATTGAATTTATCACCAAAGGAGTGTATGAAATACCTTTATATATCGCTTCCTTATATCTCTGTTGTCCCTGATTCACTCTAGTGCTCTTGTGAGATCGGATATGAAATGACACAAACCAACCAAAGTGAAAGAAACAATTGTAGATTCAATGGAAACCTAAAAATGTGATCAAGGAGTCATGTAATAAAACACTAATGATTTTATGGGAAAGAAACCTGTCGTTGTATCATATTAAGTAAAAGTGGAAGATACAACCAAAATGCCTTGATGTTGCAAATTCCCTTTCGGTGGTCCTTTGTTCCAACACACACATACACTTTCTCTGAATTTGCATGAAGATAAAACACAAAGCTTGATGGACAAATGGTGGCCTCAAGAATCAATTGTATCAGGATTCTTCACACAGTCTTCAACCTATTCTTTGCTCAATATTTATTGACCTTGCTTAACCTTTTCCATGAGAAATCCATTATTATATAGAAGAAGATGAAGTGGTTACTAGGATGAGGATGATCCCACCAAATCAGAGAAGCCAGTAAGATCACAACCATATGGACGCCACCTCACATTCTATAAGATTCTCCTTCTAGAAAATTCATGAAAATTCTTCCCTTTCTTAGCTTCAAGTGCCGCCACACCCTGCCTATATAACAACATGCGGAAACACCACAGGCCAGGCACAGAGAGACCTACAGAAATCATTGATTTCCACACTGTGTACCACTGTCAGCCTGCGACGTCATTCTAAAAATGTGCCTTCTAGGGGAAGAGCTAAACTATTTTCCTCATGTGAAAGATTGTTTTGGAATTGTGAACACATGCCTATGTGGTCATCATCAGAGTGACCAAAATAATGTATAATTCGAACATGGTAGAAACCACTTGATTATTGGCCATTGATGAAAACCGTTAACAAGTGCAAGGGAAATCACCATTGATGTCAATGAATCCCAAGGTACCTTAGTACAATCCAACGAATGTGAATAAATGAGTTGAAGTCGAACACTCAATGAAATCTCTCGATCAGGTACCATTGATGTGAATCCACTGTCGAGAGCAAAGAAACCTTCCATTGAGGAATGCAAGCTCTAAGGTACTAAATGATTTTTAAGTCTTCTTCCCAGATGATGAGTTGAAGTCGACAGGAAAAAGACTCGTCAAAGGAGGGACTTGATGTATCCCCCATTAGTGACATGAAATAAGTAACAGATTAAGGGTAGATCAAAATATGAAAATGATTTGAAACTTGCACAGGGAAGGCCGAGATGGTAAGAAATGACAATGCAGATGGTCGACTCGAAGGAGGGCTTGTTTGGAATTCTCTTGAACATATGAATGATAGGACACTGGTCTTGGCAGCGTTGACTCAAAGATGACCCAAGATATGAATTCGATGAAGGCCAGATGAGAGACAAATGGATTTCCCAACCCAGATTCAAATGACAAAGGGGGTGTCATGTCCAAGAGAGACTAGTACTTCCACTAACACAGGTACATAAACACATCTCTTTCCCAAATTTTCCCCCACCATTTCTGGTGAGTACCTATTTATTTTTACACAAGATTGAGGAGGATAACATATGCTTGTAATGTAAGCTCATCCTTTAGATGAGTCCCTCTGAATATTTTTAACGAACTCTAAGAAGGAGTGGTTCGGTCCCATGTGGGTCTTTCGATGTTTGTTTAATGAGTCCAAATATAGAAAACTCAGGGTTTTTTCATGTTTATAGAGTCTGAAAAACACTTTAAAGACAACTCTCTCAGTTACTTTTTCGTAAAATAGTTCTACAAGACCGAAAACGTGATAAACTATCACCCATCGAATCTTATTATTCAAATACTTTTACGAGCGTGAATAGAACAAGGTTGCTCGACAATATTTTCATTTTTATGGAGTGTGAAAAGAGATTAAATGATACTCCATGTGTGTCACTTTTAATGTTACCAAGATGAGTACAAAAGGATGACAAAAGTATACTCGGTTGTGTTCTCATAAATTTTCAAGCACAAGAAAGAACGAAGAGTGAACTCGAGGTTTTACTAGAAAACCCTAAAAAGTATCGATATGCGTAACGAAGAGAAAACAAATTATGGAACAAAGATCCATACTCCGTTAATTAAGACTCTAGTCTTCTTCCTACAAGAGAAAAGACACTCACGAGACTATTAGTTTTGAGGGTTTATAACCAAACACATTTATATAATATAAAATATCATGAAAAAAGGTAAAAAATGAAATAAATAAGAGTAAGAGTTATTTTTTACCATTTCATTTGTATTTGGTCAAGAACTTGTCTAAAAACCCCCTTTTCACCCCTTACTTCAGCGAGCGATTGCAAGGAGTATATGCGATCAATTGACGAATGATTTTTGTGAAAACAATAAGTTCTTCATCTTCTTCCTTTTCAATGGTTTGAAATTTGTTTTTGGTCGTCAAAAAATGTTTTTTTGGGCGATTTTTAGGCCGGTAGGTGTGCGCTAGGGCCGCTGTAGGTGGCCAATATCAGGCCTTGCGAAAATCAAGGATTTTCGTAGGTGCCCAATGGCTCACCTGCGGAAGTCCCGCACTTTAACTGAAGCTCAGCTGCGGTGACCGAAAACCAAAAAAGAAAAGAAAGCGTTGAACCAAAAATAAATTCAAAAACGTTGGATAAGGGTGCTAACTGTCATATTTTACTTCCATGCAGGTGTTTGATTGAAAAAATGTTGGAATGGAGAGAACGTGAGAATGAAGATGACAAATCTATGGCTTTGAATGTTTCAGGAACCATTGATTCTCTTTGACAATGTGGCCTATTGAAGTTTTTCAAAATCCAGGGCATGAGAGACCTACATAGACTATTAGAGTACTTGGTCCATATGTGGGATGAAAAATGGAAAGTATTCCACATGGGTGTTCATGTCCTCTCCATGGACATCGAGGATATTTACTTTCTGAAAAGGCTATCCCGTCACAGGGCATGTGTGACTCTAACAGGGGGTTGAGGTGGTGGCTTGCCGATGAGCGAGTATATCCATCGTCACTGTGAATCGAATGCCGAAAGGCGCAAAGGTAAAGTGGCTATCCGAGGTGTACGAGATCTAACTCTCAGAAAGATCCTCTTTACTATTGCATGGATGGTAGGAAGCGCATTTCCTCACATGGAACTCCAAAGTTACTTTCAATATTCCATTGAATGTATTGGACCTCAAGTATTCAATTGGTGTGATCGTGTGCATGTAGTATGAAGACACAACTCACTAAAAGCAAGAGAGGAGACCTAAAACAGTTTGTGTATGGGTCCATTTTGGTGTCTTTCTTCTTAGAAAAAGTCCCTCATTTGTGGCTACAGGTAGAGTAGGGAATACCAGCCCCATGAGACCCAAGAATGAAACGGTGGTGTGACCTTATGGATCGGCACGTAGCGAGCCCTATTATCAAGTACAATGATGCATGTTTTTACTGGTTAAGGCCCCAAATATTGATGATTGATGATTATGCATATGCCGGCTTGGACTTTCGGGGTGATCCCAACTTGGATATCCCTGAGGAATTTCAGTGGGGAGATCTAGGTAAGAAAGACATTTTGTTCTTTATAGTGTTTTGTGGTTTTTTAGGATATTAGATGTTTTTTTTATTTTTATTTTTTTTTTCTATCTAAAGACTAATTGAAGACTTTTGACTATGTAGATGTAGGGCCGCATTGACCCCTGGGCAAATCTTCGATTCATAGGTGAGGAGAGGCACGTGTGGTAGTAGGGTGGGATGCCAATGACTACGAGGCGATGGAGCAGAACTTAGAAGGATTGACGACAAGCATCCCTGACATGTTGATCGAGGAGGTACCGAGGCATTATCAACACCATACTATAGGTGTGTCTAGCTAGCGTAGTTGGTTACTTCGCAGGGTAGCACGAGCAGTAGTGTGCTATCACGAGCGAAATTCATGATGCTATTTCAAGAAACATCTGTGATGCTATTTTGTAGGAGCCATGGGCTCTATATTCTGATATTTTTGGTCCTTGGATGGAAAACACTTTTTGTAAAACATTTTCATTATATATATACATGAGGCTTCTACCAGATTACGTTGCTTTTATATACAATGTGTAATGTGTGATTGGATTTATAAATGTCTCAAATATCTGTCTAACACATAATTAGCTAGAGCATTAGTTAATGTATTTAGACATCTAGGAATGTGTTGATATTCAATATAATCAAAATAATATTCCAAGAGGCGAATTCGTAGATATACCCATAACAAAGTAGGACTTCAAATAGTGTAGAAGTTACTTAACTGGAGTACTACTAGCTGCGAATCAAGTCATACAACGAAGTGACAAATCCCAAGTGAGATAGCATCGGTCAATAAGTCAATGATTGTTCTATATTCTGTGATATTATTGGTTGCAGGACTGAGGAAAACACCTTGTAAAATGATAAGTTCGTTGGTGGGTGCATAGATTTCCCAAGCAGCAGAATCTAGGTTCTGAGTACTATATCTAGCACCATCGGCGAAGCCAATATAGGGTAGAGAAGACATTGAAATATGGAAACCAAGAACAATGCAAGGTAAGCAGTTGGGGGTCGAAACCAAATAATGAAAAACACACAAAAGTAACACACAAGAGTATGGTATAGTAAAAGTAAAAGCACTCATGCATAGATGGTCTAAGCATAATACTTCTTCAAGTAAATCCCATTTATGGGTTCACTCAAAGGAATGCCATCATAATATAATAACTCATAATCTCCCCTCTCTAACACTCGTTTGACGATATATGGACCATGCCACATACCTTCAAATTTTTCGGCTCCTAGCAGATCACGATCTTGTTCATAGACGAGAACTAGATCTCCCTCAGAGAAAACATGTGGCTTGACATGCTTGTCATATTGGGATTTTACGCGTTTCTTCTGGGGTTCAATAACTAAGGTGGCATCATGACGGGTCTCATCTAATTGCATAAGATACAATAGATGTTCCTCTTCAACAGAGGTGTTTGGGAGAAGTTTGACGGCTAGCTTTAAAGATGGTATTTCACATTCAATCGGGAGAAAGGCTTCAATGCCATAGACTAGTTGAAAGGGGGTAAATCCCATAGCAGACTTCACAGATGTCTGATAGGCCCATAATGACGAAAACAACATCGTGTACCAGGTGGTCTTATGGATTCCTATTATCCGACAAGCATAGTGATAAGAATTTTATTTATTGCTTCAACTTGGTCGTTGGCCTGTGGATAGTAGGGGGTTGAGTTTTCATGCCGAAGACCCAATTTTTTGGTAAGTTTAGACATCATAAAGTTTCAAAAATGGCTACCGTGATCAGTAATGATAGCTTGCGGGATCCTGAATTGAGTAATAATATGATTAAATATGAAAAGGACCGCAGTTTTCCCGGTATTGTCGAAAGTAGGAATCACCTCGGCCCATTTTGTTAAATAATCCATGGCTACAATAATGTATCCATGCCCCGCAACCGAGTGAGGGTTATAGGTCATGAAATCAATGCCCCATTTCGCAAAAGGTCCAACATAAACTACATGGTGCAAGGGAGTGGGGTGTGATCTTATTTTATTATTGTACGTTTGGCAAGCATCGCATTTTTGGACAACAGTAATACAATCTTTAAATAAAGAAGGCCAAAAATACCCTACTCGTAAGATCTTTTGGGAAATAGCATACCCAGACAAGTGACCACAACAGGATCCAGAGTGACAGTCATTCAAATCTTTCTCAGCTTCATCATAGGTGAGAAATCGTCGAAAAACAGAGTCAACCCCACGACGATAAAGAGTGTCACGAAGGAATGTACTGATGGGCTTGGTAACGTATGCGACGATGGTCAGTGCTAGACAAATCGTGCCGAAAAATATGAGTTTGGAGATAGATAATGATGTCTCCATACCAAAGGTCATCAGAACTGATCAGAAAAAGGGATTCGTCGAGTAAAGAATCCTCTACTACATTCTCTGTCTCAGTGTAGGGAAGGTCACATATCAGTTCGGAAAACACCAAGGATTTCTTCGACTTAGCTTGTTCAAATTATAAGTCAAACTCCTGGAGAATTACTATCCATTTGGAGTATTTTTCCCCTAGCAATTGATGTGTAAGAATGTGTTGCATGGGGTTGCAATCGAAAATTACAGTGGTCTTGTGTAGTAAGATATAGTGAAGGAAATGTTGGACATCTTGAACAACTTCCAAGGCCAATTTTTCAACATGTAAGTATTTGTCTTCGATAGTCGTGAGATTCCGAATCAAATAATAAATGACATGTTCGTCATGTGAATCATATTCTTGGACTAGAACCATGGATGGTAGAGTCTGAAGAAACGAGATAAAGGAAGTGATATTGACTATAATTGGGTGGGAAAAGTAATGCGTTACGGGTTAAAGTCAATTTCAAAGCTTCGAAAGATTTGTCGACGGTGGAATCCCATACAAACTCAAAACCTTTCTTGAGTAGTCGAGTAAATCTGAGCGTTAATTGAGCATAGTTTGGGATGAAACGACATAAAACGTTTGCTTTCCCTTACAAACTTTGAATATGGCGAAGTGAAGAAGGAGGAGGGATCATGAGGATCACCTCAACCTTAAAAGGATCGACCCTGATCCGTTGGCATGACATGATAAAACCTAGAATTCAGCCGGACTCCACACATAAAACATATTTTTGTGGATTTAAGTGTATATGATAGAACTGACAATGAAGGAAAATGGTTTGGAGGTGTGTCAGATGGTCACTTAGATGCATGGAATGCACCGATAGGTCATCTAGATATGGCTGTACAATGTGCTTAATATCATGAAAAGCATAATACATGGCACGTTGAAAATTCACACCAATGTTATTTAAACTAAAGGGTAGTTTCCGGTAGGCAAAGGTTCCCCAAGGACAAATAAAAGAGGTTTTGTGTTGATTCATGGGTGATTTGATTATAGCCGGAGAAACCATCCATTAAAGAGAATATTTCACTCCCGGCGCAATCGTCGACAATCTGGTCAACGAAGGGAGTGGAAAATTTGTCTTTAGGACAAGCTTGATTTATATCCCTATAATCGATGCAGACATGGATCGTACCTTATTTCTTGTTAACCAGAACAAGATTGGATAGCCAATCAGTTAAAGCTACAAGATAAATGAAGCCATCTTTAAGAAGTTTTTCGACCTCAAGCTTAATAACAGCTGCTTTATGGGGGTGGACCGGACGGGTCTAGCACCCAGGTACATATTAATTTCATGTACAACAATATCAGGTTCAATAACTGACATTTCTTCATAGATCCAAGTGAAGATTTCACGAAACTCTTGGAAAAGCGTTTTATATGCGACAACCTCGTCAGTGGAGCACGAAGCTCCGATGTGTACATTTTCAACAACTCCAGGTTTAATGGATATGTCGAGGGGGATGGTGGGTGAAATATTAGTTAAGTTCCCTTCATATAACACGCCGTGTGATGTCTCGAGAACAGAGGAAATGACAACAATAGTTGACAGAGTCGATATCCATTGGTAACTCTCGATGGTGTGTTGTTCAAGGAAGAGAATGGAATGATGATGTCCATCATCCCAAGGGGTATCTTCCATCGACATAACCGAAATAATCATCTCGTCCGTGGGAAAAACAACATGGAATGGTTGAGGAGATGAATCACCAAGAGAGGGGGGGAAAGAGGTTGCCGATTGAATGGCATGATAGGTAGATTGAACCGGACTTAAAGGCATTTGGTCATCATAGTGAAGATAATCACTAGGTTTGGGTATGATCCACGGGTCAGAAGACGGGTGAGTGTGGCGAACCGAGGTGGAAATCATGTTGATTAAGGAAACCAAAGGAGGTGGAACATCAGGAGGTGGGATCGGGAACATTCCCATCAGAGTGGAATATTTAAGTAGGCCCACACCAACGTTCTCATACCTAGGCGGTGTCTTCGCAATAAAAGGTACGTTGCTAGTACGTGTGTCAGAGTTGAAAAAGGCTAGCTGGTTGACAGTGATGACCTTTCCCTAATGTGGAAAACATAAAATGCAGAAAAGGGTAGACACAATGGCACAGATCACATCAATCTATCTACGACCAAGTAAGAGGTTATAATGGAGAGGTGCATCAAAGACCTTAACTTCAACGTTGATCGATTTGCCTTCCAACGTAATAGACAACGAAGGAAGTACACCATAGGGTTTAAAGCCAGAGTCATTGAAGGCTTTAAGCGTGTTATATGATTCAGTAAGAGGAGGAGAGACGATGTCTTTCCAATAGGAAACAAACATTAAACACGTGGAGGCGCCCTCATCAATAACATTTCTACATATATTCTTCTTAGAGACAACAACTTGTGTTTGGAATGCTAGTTGAGGGGGGAGTCTCAGAATATGATCTTCAAGGTAAAAAATTATCAAATTTTTATCCATAGGATCAATTCCACCGATAGATTTTAGCAGCGCCTTCCGTTGAGTAGGGAAACTTTGGAGGACTTCAAGAGCCGACATCGCAGAAGATGCTTGCACTAGATCTTCTACAATACTGTAGTTCTGAGCAGCACGTGCATGAGGGTTGAAGGCGGACTTTCAAACAACACCCTTTGGGGGAGGGAGAAGAAATGTGTTGAGACTTGGTCTTTTGAGATGAAGAGGACCATTGGAAGGTGAATTTGAAGGAGTTTGTTGAACCAATGAAAGGTGGTATATCGTCAACCTTATCCTTTGAGGAAGAATAATCTTTGGCTCGAGTGGTCAGTGTAATGTCATTATTTCTGGAATCACCAGTACACATGAGTACATAATAAGTAGTGGAGGGAGAGGGTTGGTCATGGATGACCAGTTGGGCCTATTTTTGAGAAGGGAAAGGTTGAGACAAAATGATAGGTGTGGGGGGTTTCGCAGTCCCTTGGAGGAACTTAGTAACCTCGACCCATCTTGGACAATTTTTCGTATAGTGATCGTCACCACAGATAAGGAAAGGGTATCAGGGTTTAATCTTGTCCTTATCATCAGCAGGGTGGGTTTTGGTTTTCTCAAACTGCGGGTTATTTTTGTCCTCCTTATTCTTACCCTTCCCTTTTTTAGATTTATTCTTTCCAGTAGGGGTAGATTGAACAGAGTTAACCTCAGAGGTTTTTCCGATGGGAGGAGTAAGAGATGGATAATTTTGAACATTCAAAGAATTAGACTTGGGTTTGGTGGGAGAGGCTTGTGTATTTTGAGTTTGAACATGGAAAGTGTCAATCACACCATCAGCTGCATGAGAAGCAACACGAGTAGTTGAAGTAGCGGTAGTAGAAGGGTGAGGTGCATCAGAGAGTAAGTCATAAAGAGTACCCGTCTGTGAATAAACGAGGTCGAGGTACTGAGTGGGACTGATAACCTGTTCCTTGATGACAACTCCACTCATGGAAATATCACGAGAGATCTTATTCATGAATGATTTCATGAACCACTTTGCTAATAACCGATTGGGAAGATCGATTTTGATCAAACGTCATCCTCGTCTCCACTCATGAATGTGATAAGAGATGTGAGTGTCTTTATTTTGTTTGAAGGAACTCAAGATATCAATTCCTATTTCATAACGGATCGTTAATTGGTAGTGTGTAAGGAAAGCCATGGCTAGGGTATTAAAGTCAGTGAAGAAACCTCATGGTATTTCTATATATCACTTTGCAACCAAACCTGTGAGAGTTCGCTGGAAGTGTCGTAACCGAATGGAATCATCCATCAAAGAGTTGGATGAACACCAAAGGTGGAAAGTCATGACATGATTGTTCGGATCCTCTCCTGATTTACCGTCAAATTTTGGGATGTCGAACGGTAATTTGGATGATATCACGGGCTAGTGGGGAGAATACAGGATAGGATCATTCAAGATTCTAGACAAATCAGGTAGATCCAAAGTGGCTAAAAAAGGTAATTTTCTATTCACAGGAGGATACTAGTAACTTTTGGGAGGGAGTCCCATCGGTAGACCAGTAGGACCATAAGCAGTTTGTATGTGAGGCGAAGGTCTTGACAGATTCAGATGTGTGTGTGGAGGATGTAGCCCATAGGGTTGTACTGATTGGAGATGTTCCCTTGGGGAGGGAAACTATATTGAACGTTAGAACCCCAAATGGGATTGGAAGAACTGGGGTGTGACTGGCCCAAACTAGGGGGTATAAAAGAGCTAACCTGAGGTTGTTTCCCCCTAGATGATTGTGAATTTCCTTGAATAAGAAGATTCCGACACTGGGCTAGTGATACAGGGATGTTTTTTCCATACTGTGGATTATATCCTCCAAGTGGGGGTTGTCCTCTAGGTGAGGATGATGCCCCAATTTGGGTTTGACCTCCAAATTGAGTTTTCCCCACTGGGTTATACTGCCCCCCAAAATGAATCTGATAACTAGAAGTGAATAATGGAGTGGAAATTCCAAAGGTGGTAGAGCCACTAGGTCCGAATCCTCCTATAAAAGGTAGATAAGACCCTCTAGAGAGGAAATGGAATGGTGTTGAAATAGAACCAGAAGAAACATTATACCCAGGAGGAGTAAAGACTCCAGAAGCTCCGGATGGAACTCGGGTAGGAATGGGGATTGAAGAATTCAATTCATTATACCCAAGAGGGAGTGACGAGATTTTTCTAGACGAATGCGGTGTACCAATAGGAGGTTGGCTAGCCACCGTGTTCCCGGTGGGGATAATCGTAGTGTTTGGGACCATTGTGGAATGGGCCTAATGAAGAGGGATAGTTGAGATAGGACCAACCTCTGAACCAATGAAGAAATAACAAGTTGTACTGTTAAAATGATCTAAAGGTATCGTAAATGTAGTAGATGTTTCGGGTGGTTCAGAAACGACAGGTATCTCAGCTTCTGCCTCTGAGCCAGGAGGGTTCCATCTAGAAGTCAGAGTTTGAGATATGTCAGTGGTCTAAAAAGGATCCTCATTTTCAAGGCCAACAAGGATTCCAGTTGGTATTCCAAAAGTGTCAACAACAACTTCTCCAGACGAGTTTAGTCGGAGAATACATCTCTCGTATCCAAGAGGTAAGAGGAAAGTGGCCAAAGAATCGAAAACGATTTGAAAACTTTCTAAAGAGTCATGTCTCTCTGCTTGTGAAGGTATGTGGTCCTGGATATCACTTTGTTGAGGAAATTCCTCTGGTGGATTAGGGAGAAAGGGTTGGGAAACTTCGGGACCTTTCATAGGTAGTCCTTACTTCCTATGCGAACAACGTGGAGGGTCAATGTTGCCCAAACCCAAAATATTACTGAAAAAATATATGGCCAACTATGTAAACAAACAACACTTGCTAGTAGAATCTTGGAATCAAAACCAAGCAAACAAAACCTTCTAATCCTGAAGTCACTAGTTGGTGATGAAATCCAATGTCGCGAAGTCAAGACAAGAAGGGGCTGGGCTAGGGTGGAAACATTACGTTGACGACCTACTTAACAGACTTACACCCTGGTGCAAGATCCCACACATAATTGTGGGTATACCCTACAAGGATCCCGAGTGAATCTAGCCAACGTCGATTTCAGGTACTGTGAAGACTTTCCCCTCCACAATCACCTCGTGTAAGACCCTAAGAAGATAGGCAACTAAGGCTATCAAAAACAACAATGATTCCTGGGGAGATAGTCGACGGTATGATCCACGCGCAAGGGAAATGTATCTAGCCCGAAATCAACTTGAGAGGATTCCACTCATCATTGTGGGTATACCTTCAAGCGACCCCCATAATACGCGTAATCTCTACACCGAGATCAACAAAGCAGGGTGAGTAACTCTGTCGAACTAAATGCGACCCCAGGTTTGACCCTTGTGTAAGAAGGGCTTCCTAGGAAAAAATGTTGCAAATGGAATTTTACACTCCCTATCACAAGATGATATTGTGTGTTTTGTGCTTTGGAGAGTGTGTCTCACTGCCTATTCCAAAGCTCTAGCCTAGCTGATGTTGGTGTAAAATATCCCTAGAAACAATTACTAGTTAAATTTTAGATTTTCGCAATATTTTTAAAGGCTGCCATTACTCAAGAGGGAGATGGGAATGGAAATTATGCTGTGTAAGACATTGACCCAACAATGTGCAAATAGAAATGAATGATGCAAATGTTCGTTCAATGAATTCTATCTACAACAGGGAGAAGGTGTTTCTAGAATAATGTAAGCTACAAAATATACTTCCTTTTTCTTTAAATGAACACAATTTCAAACAACCAATAAACAATGAAGTTCTTCAATGTTATCTTCTCTTAAATGCAATAAATTTTCTTATATATGTTTATTCAAATGAATGGATAACTTCAAAATTTTCCTTTTTAAGACAAGACCAAGGGCATGGCAAAGAAAAGACAAGAAATCCAAGAAAATCTATACCTTCAACAAGCACCTAAATTGAACTTTCAATGAAGACAAAAAATAAAAAATGACGAGAACGTATTTCCTCAAATGCAAATTAAGAGACAACTTCTCAATCATCAAGCAATCTAGAATACGTAATCAATCCAAAATTTCAAATCCAATCCAAGATTTTTAATCCAAAAAGCACTCAGATACAAGCTCAGAGATTATACCCTTGTTGTTAAAAATAAAAAATGAAAACTAGAAAATGACTAAGAGAAGTGTTCGATCTCCGAAAACATCAACACCAAGTCAAATGTTAAGAAAAAAGTCACATGTTGGCATTAAAAATCCTTTCCAGTTGGTTAAAGAAAAAACTGGGCATCAACAGAGGCTAAGACCCAACTCTAAAAAATTCACAAACACCATCGCAGGCTGATAGCATATCATAGTGCGGAAATCAAGAGTTTATGAATGCCATAAATGGATAGGGTGCGGAAATCCTACACTGAAGCAAACAACCAGGGTGCGAAAATTGGAGGTTTCTGTAGGCTATGTATAAGGTACAGTGTGGAGGTGTTTGTAAATCAAGAAATTCTAAGAAAAGGGTAAAGGATCTAAGTGGATTTTTAAATCCAGAGAGTTTGAATGGATCTCCCACAGACTCAGAGACTGATTTCAAATGAAAAGAATAGGTAAAGATAAAATGGCCAACAAAAAACCATAATCAAGTCATTTTCCCAGTGGATTCGCCAATTTTGTTATTGGATAAATCGGTGAATGCAGACATAAACTAATCTCCCTAGATCCACCTAGATCTAGAAAAAAACAAGACAGGACCTGACGCTTTCCCTAGGTTTCTACCATTGAGTTTATCACCAAAGAAGGAGTGTATGACATACCTTTATATATCACTTCCTTATATTTCTGTTGTCCTTGCTTCGGTTCGGTGCTCTTGTGAGATCATATCTGCAATGACAAAAACCAACCAAAGTGAAAGAAGCAATTGTAGATTCAATGGAAACCTAAACATGTGATCAAGGAGTCATGTAATAAAACACTGATGATTTTGTGGGAAATAAACCTTTTGTTGTATCATATTAAGTAAAAGTGGAAGATACAACCAAAATTCCTTGATGTCGCAAGTTCCCTTTCATTGGTACTTTGTTCCAACACAGACATACACTTGCTTCAAATTTGCATGAAGATAATCCACAAAGCTTGATGGACAAATGGATGCCTCAAGCATCAATTGTATCAGGATTCTTCACACAGTCTTCAACCTATTCTTTGCTCAATCTTGCTTGACCTTGATTAACCTTTTCCATTAGAAATCCATTATCATATAGGAGACGATGAAGTGGTTACTAGGATGAGGATGATCCCACCAAATCAGAGAAGCTAGTAAGATCACAACCATACAGACACCACCTCACATTCTAGAAGATTATCCTTCTAGAAACTTCATGAAACTTCTTCCTTTTCTTAGCTTCAAACACCGTTGCACCCTGCCTATATAACAACATGCGTAAATCCCGTAGGCCAGGCATAGAGAAGCTTGTGGAAATCCTTGATTTCTGCACTATGTACCACTATCAGCCTATGACATTATTCTAAAAATTTTCCTTGTAGGGGAAGAGCTCAACCTATTTCCTCATGTGAAAGATTGTTTTGAAATATTGAACACATGCCTATGGGGTCATCATCAGAGTGACCAAAATAATGTGTAACAGAGACCTGTATAGCACCATCGCCAAAATTGGTGGAACAAATTTGGGTTATACATATATTACAACGAATTAAAACCAAAAGGCGGAGGCTCGCAGGTTTGAATATGAGATCTCCTCCCCACTATATGCCTTTACATTCATGCCCAAACCAACAGGCCACCGACCTTTTATTGTTACAATGCCCATATAATTTACTTAAATGATGAGTCCTCTGGGCCATGGAGGGAGGCGTGGGTATTATATGACCTTGGGATCACATTTCTATGCAGTCCAGTCATTAATTGCAGGTTGCAGAGCGGCACAGAAACAAAGACAGATTTCTTCTTGGGCATGGGAGTGCCAGAGTCAGATCGAGGCATGGAGACAATCATTTTTGGGTAATTCAACACCACGAATTCAATGGTGCTGTCTGTTTTCTGATCTGAGCATTATTTCTACAACTTTATTTCAGAATGAGGTATACTTATGTATTTTTCCAAATTCTTTTGTTGAGTTAATGAAATAGCCTACCCATTTGAGAGCAAGACCTGGAGACGTATTCCACTAGGGATGAACTCAATTATCAAGTTTTTGTGTTCAGATTTGATGCTTATGTCTCTTCATTATTGAGATTTTCCTTCTTTAATGGTGCAATTTAATTTATGTTCATTTAATGCAATTCTTTATAAGTCACTCGATGAAAATATCTTGGATCATGTTGGCATCAGAGCAGTCATATTTGACTTGAATTGTTGAGTGTGAATTTCATATGGCATCAGAGCAGTCATATTAAGGAACTCTTAAGAATTTCAATCCCGAAGTTGGTCGTGCATCCTGAAGGAAGAATATGGTAGAAGAAGACAAGTGTGATGAACATGAGAAAAAATTTCATATGCTCTTTTATTGCATGTCAGAAATGGTCGAACGAATGTATGGAGATTAAAAGAAGTGGATGAAGAAGAAAGGGAAGAAAAGTGAAGCACATGCTAATGAAGATGCTTCAGTAAACCAAGGGGCTGAAGGAGATCCCCCTGAGCCTCCATATTCACCTTCAAGTCATAGTTCTTCTTCCTCTGAGCATTCTCATCATTCTCATCATTTTATCCATAAATCCTCTTTTAAGAAACCATTATTAAATCTCGATGTAAAATTTTCTTTACCTGTGTTTAATGGAGATGTTAATCCTGAAAAGCTAGATAATTGGATCCGATAGGTTGAAGTATATTTCCGTGTTCAGCATATTTATGAAGATGAAGTTAAAGTGACATTGTCTTATCTTTGGTTGGAAGGCACTGCTCTCGTATGGTGGGAGAGAAATCTTCAGTACATAAGTAAGTGTGACAATCTTCTTTCCTCATGGTCAAAATTTAAATCAACGATAAGGAAGCAATTTTATCCATTAGGGTATTTACATAAAGAAATGATGGAATGACAAACCTTAAGCCAAAGTCAAGGTCAAAATGTACAAAGTTTCACAGAAGAATTTAGGAAGAAATCTCTAGCGTTAAACATTCCTTTGGATGCTTATGAAACTTTAATGAAGTATATTGGTGCACTTCACAGTTATATTCAACATACTCTGCTCTTGTTTAACCCCACTAGTCTTGACGAAGTTTGTGTGCAAGCCACTCACCTTGAGAACATGGGGAAGCATGTTCAAGAAGATCCCACAAAGAAACCTTCCAAGCTCCCACATAAATATTTCAAGAAGTTTGAAAGGAAGGACAATAAGACTGCCATAGTGACAAGAGAAGGAGGAAATCCATCTTGCACTAGTTGCAAGAAAAGTGGTCATGTTGAAGAACATTGTTAGAAACTGCATCCAGAGAAGAAACTAAAACAATTCGATGGAAAGGGGAAGACAAAAACCATTGCTACAGTGCAACAAGATATTTGTTCTGATTCAGGAGATGAAGGAAAGATCACAACAGTTGGAGAACAAGGTAAAGATTCCCTTCATGCTAGTTCAAGTTCCAATAATGAATCTCATGATGATGAATGAAAGAGGAATAAATGATTTCACATAAGAGTTGTATCTAAACACACTAAGATAGATACATTATTTGATCCTTGTTCCCAAGTAAAATTAATATCTAAAGCCTTAATATATGGATCTTGAAACAAAACCACATCTGAAGCCTTATCCTCTTGGTTGGGTATGTGATAAAGAAAAACTTAATGTCACCA
>SNQJ01S0088883.1:1900-12301 GCA_010110895.2 Picea sitchensis | reverse complement strand
TACCTTTTCATTCTTGTTCCCAATTCGGACTGTGCCTTTTCCAATGATTTTGGATGAATCATCATTTCCAAAGGAGACTGATCCATCTCTTTCCTTTCATAATGTAAGAAACTTGTCTCTATCACATGTCATGTGTTTTGAACATCCACTGTCAACATACCAACCACGTTGTTATAACCCTAATTTTCACCAAACATGCTTACCTGGCATCAGGCTATCTCAGATTCCTTCTTTTCCAAAACACTGTTGAACAACTCATTAAAAAACCTCTTTTATAAGGGCCCATGTGCCCAACTCCATTACTGAACACGTGTACACACTAGATGACCTAAAATAGCCCACGTGTACCTACAAAAGAACGAAAAAAGGAAAGTTGTCGATGGAACACACAACTTTGGGTGAGTTAGTTGAAACTCCCGACCATGCATGGCTGAGGGTTCATCCAAATACCTAGCTTCTTCTAGCCTATAAAAGAAGGTTTATGGGTCCCATTTGAAGGAGGAGAATAATAGTAGAGAAACTCTATCCAATTGCACATTCCCATTGTCCCAACCCTTTATCCATCCTTGTGCAAAGAGAGATACAGAGAAAAGAAGTTGGAGGAGATTTGAAGAGGAGCCCAGTATCAGGTTCACGGAGCGGTGGTCGGTCTCGACATTGTAAGTTGATTCATTAAAGTTAATAATAAAGAAATGCTTTTCCCATCCCACTATATGAGTTATTCATAGTTTAGTGAATATATGTTTGAATCTCTAACCCATTAATCTGTAGAAAAAATGCATGTAGAGTTTTTTGCTTGTTTTGTACACATGTCAGTCTTGGGAGGATAGATGCTAACAAGTGATTAATCGTGAAGAAGGATAGAAATCGAACATCTGGAACAAAGTATGTTCGTTTAACCATGTATTTGATTAAAATAAATGAGGATTAGGTCTGGGACGATGGTAGAAAGTAGGATTCTTTTGGTCTTATCTGCATGCATAATATAAACCTAAATGCTAGTCTGTAGGGGGGTTTCCCACCACAAAAAAATTGGTGACCATATTGGGGAAGTCTCTAGGGTTCCTGGGAATATTTTTGGGTATTTTTAAAAGACTGGTTTTCTTTCCTGTTTTTTGAAGTTTCTGCAAAGTCTGAGCTAACAGAGATTCTAGGCTTCCATACCATCTATCTCTGTTTCTTTGCTTGACTGTATTTTTTTCGAGACCCACAGAGGTACACACGGTCTGCATAAGGTCTTTAAGCGTGTACCTACGCCCTACTTTCTTACAACTTGCATGTAAACGCTAGCTGAAGAAGTAACAATAGCGTGTATGATTCTAAATTTTTTTTGAGACAATCATCTTCTTCCTTGTCAGAATCAGTCATTCTCAGGGATTTTCTGGAACTCTTTCTAGTCTTGGTTGTTTCCAATCTATAGCTTAGGGTTCACCTCAGATTGGTTTGTTTTACAAATTTTTCCTTACATTGTTTTCTTTTTTCTGTTAAAGAAAGTGTCTAAGCCTTCAGGAGATCCTGGTTCTTAGTATCAGTGGTCTCTTCCTGGTTTGGATTGTCTGTTTTTATTTGTTTTAGAGTTTTAGAGATACAAGCGACATGCATAATTCTAGCACGCATGTACACGCCCTCTGGCTCTACACAACTCGCGTGCACACGCTTGCTATTGAATTGTCAGCTATGTTCTTGTGAAGGATAGTTTTTGTTGAGGGTGAGGAAGTCATCCTTTCCATTGACAAGAGTTATACATCTCAGGTTTTTTGAATCTTTGTCCTAGAAGTTAGTAGCTTAGGTTTGATCTCAACCATATCTTTATTTTTTCATTTAAAAGTTTTCATCAAAATTTTCTTTAGGGTTTTTTAGACAAGTGTGAGAGTCCTTCTTTAAGTTGCTAGTGTGTGATTTCTTGAAGTGATTCTTTGTGATTTGCGATTAGGCCAAAAGTTTTTCTTGGTTTTTGACTTGTTGATATTTTTCCTTTTTGCTTTGTGAAGCATTCAAATAAAATAAAAATCTTTCATTTCTTTGTTTGGTTGAAAAGTGTTGTTTTGCATTAATAACCAGGGAAAAGTCTTTGATTTCATAAGTTATTAACAGTTTTATTAGATCGTAAGTATCTCGTAGTCGAGTGAAATCCTACTTTGAGTTTGATGTTCAAAAGATCTTAGAACATTTTTTAATTTTTTTTTTTGAAAAGTTGTTGAAAATTTGCATTAAGTGAAGGTTTTTGTTTCCAACTTTCTGTTCATTTTTACTTTCGTCTTTCAAAAATCACTAGTTTCACTTTCATAACCTTTGACATAAGACAATCCATAAAATTAATGTTAAATCTAAAATTCATTAGAATTTTATGTTTGTAGGGTTAACCAACTAATTTAGGATTAGGGCCTTGGATTAGGTTGGAGAGGAAACTCTTCAAGGCCATCAAAATCAAACATTGAAGTCTGAGTTAGGGAGTGTCCAAGTCCAGTATCGTGAAAGTTATCCGAGACCCCCCTCTAACACAGGGGATAAACATGAGGTCGCATGCGGAAAGGTAGCATAGATAACCCCTCCAAAGCTGGACCAATCGTAGTGGAGAACACATATAGAGGGTTTGTTTTGGGATTCCGTCGATTTCATTTGCCATGGAGCTTCGTGGGTCTCGAATCTATTCAAGGTCCTCAGTTGTCTTCTGGAACACTTTCTCTCGATACCCTTGATAGGTTTCGGGATCGATACCCTGCTCATTGTGGTCTACCCGACTTTCGACTGTACCCGCCTGGTGACTGTTCACGCGCTGGCAACCTAGTTTCCTATCTTTTTCAGGGACATACACAGGTGACTGCGGGGGTATACCATGGTACCTAGGAAATACATCGGGCCACGCTTTGCAGAGTATACCCGGAGGGTGCTTCCGTGTTCGAGTTTCACTTGCACCGGTAAGTTTCTCTAGTGTTGGTTGTTGTAACTATTCTTCCAATTAATTTAGTGTTTGCCTGTCTTATCTTATAAGGACCTTTTTTTTAGTGTGTGTTGTTTTTAAATGACTAGAACGCCCTAGAGTGTCTTTGATATTCTCACAAAGTGGAGGATCATGAGCTCTGCCAGTCACGAAGGCTTCTTGGCCTACTACCGGTTACACTGGAGCCACTCCCGCCACCACTAAGGTGAAAGCTAGACCAACAAGGGTCTTTTGAAGCTACCGGGTCAGAAGAAATTGTGCCTGACAAACATCCAGAGGAATCGACCGTTTTAGACCTTGGAGCGAAAGATTTTGGTCTAGTTGAAACCTCCACCACTGTTCTTTCGAAACCCACCATCGTACTGGTTCATCCTTATGAGTTCCAGACAGTGTCGCACGCAACAATGGAAACAAATGTTGTTACTCCTGGGAATTCTTCAATTTCCACTACGGTTGTCACCACAGGAGAGTTTCCATATCCTAACCCATCGTCACCAGTCCAAGCCACCATGGTCTCGACCGCCTCTACATCGCATAGTCGTCTGATCCCGTCTCTGGTGGCGGCCACAACCCCTTTCACACCAAGTGCGATAGGCCCTCCGTTCTCATATGAGATGCCTAGTTTAGGTACAAGTCCTGTACTTTCCTTCTCCACTTCACAGACTTCAGGTCTAGGGGAAGGGAGCTCTAATGCTCCTCTGCAAGGCCACATGGGGTGCACTTCCTCTCCCTTTAATGTCTTCCCTTACGGAGGAGGTCATATCCCTCCTTCGTCCCCTTCGCTTGGTGGCACTCACCAGTCTTCTATCGGGCCGCTTGCACACCATAGTTTATTTGGAGTAGGGAGTCAAGGACCACCTTCACATAATATGCCAGTAGGTTCAACACCATTTTATTTGTTCGATGCATTTGGTAACAACGCCTTCTTGTCCACTTCTTTCCCGACTGGGGGCAATCTCAGTTTTGGACAACCTATTCCTATGCAAGGTACTATTCCTGCACAAGGGGCACACCCATGAACTTCTTATGAATCAAGGCCTTGGAATTCTTGGCAAGGATCTGTTCCCTTGTCAAGAATGCTGATCTGGGGTAATTCTTTTCACAATCAATGGAACCCTGGACAAAGTACTATGCCTATTCCCATGGGACCAACATGGGGCAACCCTTCCCAAAGTCCTTCGAATGTAATGCATGCCTAACCATCTATGTCCTATTTTGGAAATCAGCCAATGATGTCTCCTCACACGCAAAATCCATATGTTGGCCATGGCCATGGATTTTACTAGAATTCGAGCTAGCAACCAAACTTTTCCCGACAACCTGGTGCTAATCAAACTCTAGGTCCCTTTTTTCCAGGTTATCACCAACAACCCAAACTACCCTTCCTGACAACTTTGCATTTTCTAGAATTGACACGGTTGTTGAATGATCCTATCTGTCACGATCCATGTTGGCCTCCTATGCCGATGAAGTTGCCTTGGGACATCCCAAAGTTTGAAGCCAAGCCTAACGAAGATTCAGGAGATTATGTGACTACCTTCCATATTTGGTGCTCATCTAACTCGTTGAAAGACGACTCCGTACAGTTGCGATTGTTTCAACGTAATCTCATTGGGAGTGTCGTGAAATGGTACATTGAGATTGATTGCTCAAGATACTCTTCCTTTGGCGAACTGGCGATGGATTTCCTAAACCATTTCCAGTTACCTATGAGATACGACCTTGGCACCGAATTGCTGACCAATTTCTCACAAACAAAAGCGGACCATATCTCTGATCACATTTGAGAATGGAGACGCTGAAAGAGTTTAATTAAGGTACCGGTCCCACCAACATTCCTGCTTGAGTGGTTCCTTAAGTCTTTGGTTCCACAGTTATCCAAAGACGTCGTGACGTCAAGAGTATTTTCCGAAGAAGACACCATCATGAGAGCTCAATAACTTGAGCTAATCTATTCTCAGTCTGGTTTATTATACAATATCTTGCTAGATGTGCCATGCTCAATACTTGATAAAACCAGACAGAGAGTTGGACCACATGCTGATGGTATTTTTGGTTTAGCACAAACAAATCCTGCTGAATAATTGACAAAGAAGTTGTAGCAGTTATTAGTACAACACACAACGACCAAACAAACTACTGCTTTGGCTACTCCCCCTACCAAAACGTTGGATGTACACATAGTGCAATCGACTAATCCAAAGTCCACCCAACAACCTGAAGGAAAGAAAAAACAACGAAAGAAGGGTAAGGGGGATAAAAAACCTACCGATAACGCTGGTGGGGACAACACTGAGAAACAGAAGGCGAGGTATCCATGCAACTTGAGTGCGGACGACCACTCGACCCATCTATGTCCTCGGCTTGCAAAAGCCCAAAAGTTTGTGACGTAGCAACAGTCTACTGTGTTAACCAATCCATTTCAACATGGGAAAAATCTAACACAAGCCTATGCAATCAAGGAGGGGGGAAGCCAAGGACCCTCTCCGTCTTTAAACAACCCCACATCCGCAAATGTATATATGGTGAAGGGTGATGCTTTTATATCGACTAGAGCACATGACTATAGTAAACCAAGCACTTCTGAGAAGGGAAAAGAAGCTAAACTCCCATCTCTTCCTATACATATTGAGAAGACATTGGGTGAAACAATGACACGCATCCCCAAGGGTGCATTCAAAAAATCTTCTCACAACCCAAACACAAGGGCCGCCCAAAACTATTCTTTGGTAGAAGATTTATCACAAACCCCTTGTGCAATGTCTACTTTGGAGGTCCTCTAAAGCTTCCTTTCCTAGAGGAAAGCCTTGTTAACCGCTTTAGGATCTACCGAGACTTGTAATCTGGGTATAATCATGCTAGATACAACTGACCTAAAACCTCTTCTTCCTTACCACGTAGCATTTCAGATAGTAGTGACTTATCCCACGAAAATGTTTACTCAGAAAATATTCCGTACAGTGGTTGATGAGGGCACATCGACATGCGTTATGTCATTGGCATGTTGGAAGGCCATTGGCCAACCTGTTTTTTCTCCATCACCTACTCTCCTCACTACTTTTGACGGTTGTTCGTTTTGACCACATGGTATCATTCCCTCTTTCCCCGTGCAGTTAGGAGGGAAGACTGTGTGTGTCGAGGTAGAAGTAGTCGATGTGCCCCTCGATTATAACCTTTTGTTAGGGAGGAGTTGAACTTATGCCATGCAATTTGTGGTTGCTACAGTTTTTCGGGTCTTGTTGTTCCCACATGAGGGCCAGATTTTGACCATCGATCAATTGTCTTTCTCTAGACCTGACCCTTCATTGGGGGCATCCACAGTCCCAATGATTGATAATCCTCAACCAGCTGTGGTCAACATAGGGGTTGGTTTGTGCCCATCTTTGATGGGTACCTTCGATTACCTGCCCCCTCAAGGCGATATCAAGTTTATATCCAGTCACCATAGGGTTGAGATTTTTCAAGTTTCGTCATTCCGCACGACTTACTTCAATGATCCATGGATACCTTATTCCCCATTGGCCATGATGGATGGGTCAGAGCACCCGGGCATGTCCATGCCCTTGTACGTAGATGAAGTAGCATACTCTTTAGTCCATCAAACTTCAACCGATATAGATCCAACTCCTGTAGAAGAGTTCGATCCACTTCTAGAGCCTATTTGGGCTCAGGGTTCTCTCGCTGACACCGATTCATTAGACTTAGTATTTCCCTCTGATGAAGCTATAATTGAAGCAATGACTAGTCCGGACAAACCCTGGGAATATCTTCATCACAGATCATACTTCCTCCCAGAGTTAAGCAGATTAGAAGCCGGAGAATTCACCTTAACTATGACGGGAGATAGGTCTTGTCCTATTAGTCCCTTATCTACACATGAGGTTTATGCTGAGGGTAATATAGAAACTATCGTTGAAACCTTACTGATCAATATCTCCCGAAACCCTAGCATCGTGGAGAATGTTTTCGTTGGAGCTGACTGCTCCCCCAGAGAGATTCAAATCTACATAGATCTTTTTAAAGAATTCTACGACGTTTTTGCCTGGTCTTACGAGGAAATGCTAGACATCAATCCAAAAATAGTTGAACATGAAATCACAACTTATCCAGATGCCAAGCCCGTCTGGCAGAAGCTTCATCTAGTTAACCCCAAGAAAGAAATAGCCCTTAAGGTTGAGGTTGAGAAACTGCTAAAAGTTGGTTTTATCTACCCTATCCATTTGACCCAATCGGTGTCAAACCCCGTGCCAGTCAATAAAAAACAAGGCATGATTCGTGTATGTACAGACTTTTGTGATTTGAATAAGGCCTCTCCAAAAGATAATTTTCCCACACCATTCAGCGACCAGATCATTGATGAATGTGCCAGTTGCGAGGCCTTCTCTTTCATGGACAATTTTTTGGGATATAATCATATACAAATCAAACCAGAAGACCAACACAAAACGACATTTATTTTTCCTTGGGGTACATTCGCGTATCGTAAGATGCCTTTTGGTCTCAAAAATGTTGGAGCGACCTTTCAACATGCCATGTATTTTTCTTTCCATGACCTCAAGCATATAGTCGAGGCCTATTTATATGATTTAGCATCTCAATCTCGCAAGAGAATAGATCATCCCACACACCTCCGACTTATCTTTGAGCGTTGTCGCTACTTCCAGATTCGCTTGAATCCAAACAAGTGCAGCATTTGCGTAACATCAGGATGTTTGTTAGGTTTCATAGTGTCAACAACAGGGATCATGGTCGATCCTCTCAAGGTTGAGGAAATAATTTAGTTGCCCTCCCCACGCACAATCCTTCAACTTCAGAGTCTACAGGGCAATTTGAATTTTTTAAGACACTTCATCGCTAACTATAATGAGATCACCAAGGGATTTATGTTCTTACTTAAGAAACACGTTCCTTTTTATTGGGACGATGCCACTCAACGCTCTTTTTCCACATTGAAACATGCACTCACAACTACCCCTCTGCTCTGGCCACCTAACTATAACAAGGATTTCTTATTATATCTGGCTGCAATAGAGTCAACCATTGGCATGGTCTTAGTTCAGGAAGATGACTTGTTCTCAAAATATGTTATCTATTACCCGAGCCGAGGCCTCGTAGGACCGAAACTCAATTATTCTCATATCGAAAAAATTGCATTGGCAGCAATCCATGCTATTCAACGGTTCCGTCATTATGTTTTGTTTCACAAGACCACCGTCATTGCTGTCATGAATCCATTTCAGTACCTGTTGACACAACGGGTAATAGGCAGAAAGATCAGTAGATGGATAGTCGTCCTCCAGGAGTTTGACTTAGATTTCATTTCAGTGAAATCCAAAAAGTTACTGGTCTTCGCAGAACTTATTTCGTAACTTTCAGTTGAGTCAGGTGATCTTGTGCCCGAAGAGTCGCCTATCAGAGGAGATATGTTTTTGATCACCTATTCAGATTCCTGGTATGGAGATATACTTATCTATCTCCATACTTTGAAGTGCCCCACCTCTGCTTCTCGTGATGAGCATCGACGCATACACCATCAGGCTAAGAATTATCTGATATTCGATGATACATTGTATCAGAGAGGTGTGGACTACATCCTACACCGATGTCTCACTCACGAAAAAGTAGTTATCGTGCTTAACGATTTCCATACCGGAGCTTGTTGTGGTCATTTTTCTGGGTTGGAAAAAACCCAAAAGATTCTACGAGCAGGTTACTTTTGGCTGACACTTATCAAATATTATATCGAATCGTTCAAGAAGTGCCACCCATGCCAAATCTTCTCTCAGAATATGAGGGCACATCCCTCTCCCATGTTTCCTGTCATCACAGTTGGTCCCTTCACCAAGTGGGGGATTGATTACACTACATGCAACCCTTCTTCATCAATGGGGCACTTCTATATCATCGTAGTTGTAGACTACTTCACAAAGTGGGTTGAAGCTATGCCAACATTTAAAGATGATGGAGAGACTGCAACTCTCTTTTTCTTCAATCAGATAATAACAAGGTTCGGCGTCCCGAGGGAAATTGTCACTGACCATCACAATCACTTTCAGAACCAGATGATGACCGAGTTAACATCAAATCTTGGGTTATGGAAAGAACATTCATCACCCTACTACCCCCGAGAAAATGGTCAGGTGGAAGCTATAAACAAATCTCTTAAGACCATCCTACAAAGAACAATCAATTCAGCCAAGTCAAATTGGCATTTGATGTTATACTCGACATTATGGGCCTATCAAACATCCATTAAGAATGCAACTGGTTTCTCACCTTTTCAACTCGTATACGGGTTGGAAGCAATCTTTCCTATCGAATGTCAGATCCCGTCCCTAAAGTTGGTAGTACAATTATTGCCAGACACTTCTTCACTTGAAGAACGATTACTATACCTTGAGCAGTTCAATGAGCAGTGTCATGATGCGGCCCTGTCCAACGAGGCTCAGAAACATAAAGTCAAGTGTCAGTATGATAGGTCTTTTCATCCTTAGATTTTCTTTGAAGGCGACCTTGTACTGGTCTATGACCAAGATAAGGACCCCCTGGGGGCAGGAAAATTCAAACCCATGTGGTTCAAACCTTTCATCATAAAAGAGGTTTTAAAAAAGGGCGCTTATCGTTTGGTTGATTTTGAAGGGAATGCTTTGGTGGAGCCTAGAAATGGGCTCTACCTCAAGAAGTATTACTCATAGGCAGGTCACCGTGGGTAACTTTTTGTAACATATGTATGGTATTTGTACTATTACTTTCTAGTTTCTTTTAGTGTTATGGACGTGTTGTTGATGTTATCTTTCGTCACTATGGAAGATGTCAAGTGATTCTGAGGTGTTCATTGGGTATGCAGATGGTGCTAGCCATCACACTCGAAGGCTTGCCTCTACAGCTTGGGTAGTCTTTACACCTCAAGGCCAGTTATTATCTTCCAGAGGTATATGCTTAGGTGACACCACAAACAATGTCGCCGAGTATAGTGTAGTTATTGAGTTGCTTCGTGACGCTTTGTCATTTGTGTTGGACAACTGAGAGGGGGGGGGGTGAATCAGTTGTCACCATGCTTAAACAATTATGCTTCTTTTAAACTCTTTGCAGAAACAATGAATGATGATCACATTAATGTAGGGAAATAAACAATGGAACATTCAGCATTAGTCACAAATATGAGAAACACAGAGACAAATATTTCCCGAGGAAACCCATACAAGGTAAAAACCTCTNATAAGTAATAGTTATATTCTTTACATTATCATACATATGAGCACCAACTCATAATGAGGCTACAACCTTAGTTTTGCAAGCTACAACTTGCTAAGAGCACCAACTCTCTGTTTTCTCTAGCACCCACTAGAAGGAAGCACCAACTCCTTGGTTTCTCTAACACCAACTAGAAGGAAGCACCAACTCCCTGGTTTCTCTAGCACCAACTAGAAGGGAGCACCAACTCCCTGAGTGTTTCCAGC
>SNQJ01S0088882.1:0-25240 GCA_010110895.2 Picea sitchensis | reverse complement strand
TATATATATATATATATATTTTTAGGTTATATTGTTGGGAAAAACCATGTACTTTTTATCATTTTCATCCTTTTGAGAATAGTTTCAAGTAAATTTTAAAATCTTAATGACATAAAATAGTTCAACTACATGATTTGAAGCCATTATAACAACACATTGGTTAAGAGTTCAACGTATCATTATAAGAATTGAATTTAAATGTCATAGCAATTATTTCTTTCAACCATTCAAACTAACTCTAATTAAAAAGTTAAATAAATATTGAAATTATCCAACTTGTGTGGAGTATTTGAAAATCTCTTCCTACTTCCTACTTAAAAAAACATATTTAATTTAAAAATAATTCCTACTTCCTACTTAAAAAAACATATTTAATTTAAAAATAAATTCAATATTATAAATAAATGTGTAAACCTACATACTAAAAATACCAAAAAAAACAAACAAATAAAACTAAACTCTCCAATCTCATCAATTTGATATATTATAGAGAGAATTGTTTAGTTCTAAACAAATCAATTTAATTTTGAAATTTACTGAAATTTTAGGTCACGAAATCTGTGAAAATTTGTAAAATCAATATGAAATTTCTTAGTAGTGGAATCTGCAAGACTTCTTAAGGATTTTGAATTGGTTCAAGATTAAGAAGTCATATAGCTTAATTCTCTAGACCAACGTTCAGACCCAATTCTTATAGGGAATTGTACTTTGGATTCTTCTGCAATTTTCCCCAAGGAGTTCCTAATCTTTTAAACAGATTATACACAAATCTTTGAGATAATCGAGTTTCAAGTATATTTGAACTGGGATGGTTGCTTTTTACCATTTATTTTGTTAATTTTAATTCAAACTCGGATTGTATTTCAGCCCCTTTTGGCCTATTGCGTGGACTAAACTTCCATATAATTTAACATTTATTCTCAAACATAATAATTTTGTAGTCTTTTTATCCATTAAAAAGAAAAAAAAATAGGTTTTTATGAAGATTGTAAACTTCCTTCGAACCAGAGCAGAATAAGAAAAGAATTTGTAGGATTTCATTCTATTTGAAAGTCAATGACGTACATTTTATCTGGTTTCATAATGGATACCCGAGAATGGCAGCCAATGCCTCAAGTAAACTTTTTTAGGGCCGACTTGCGTTGTCTATCAGAGAAGATTATTTTTTAGTAAAGTGCCTGTGTAATATATTAAAAGGTTATCTTGAAGTAATTCGTAAGGCAGTTATATGTTCTAAGTCGAACTTGCTGGAATTTCTCCTTGGCCGACTGTTGTGCAAAGCCCCTCCGATTCTTATCTTAATCATCAGCAAGCGACCATCGGCACGGAAGAGCTTCCTAAATTTTCTTATTTCATGGTCTTATCTTGGATCTATATAGCAATAACTTACAAAAAAAATACAGAAATGAATGTCTTTCCCTGAATAAATGATATAATAACATACTTCTTGTCATTGGCATAACTCACGAGAAAAAAACATTCTTTGCAAGAAGAAAAGCAGCTATGGAACCGAAAAGACAGAATACATGTCACTGCGACCTGAGGTAAGCTGAAACTGGACCGCCTCGTCTAAGCTCCCCTTGCCCATGTGACCGCGGCCGAAAAGACGTTATTTGTAAATTTTTCAAACAACGTTCATTCCTCCAATACTTTAAAGAACAGAAACAAAAATCGCAGATTTCTCGTTTTGTCACAGTGAACGTAAATATTATTTTTTTCCGATCATTCTGATGAAGAGATAAGGAAAACCAAATAATCTAAATAAGAGAGGTGACCGCGAAAACCAAAAATAAAAAATAAATGATGTCGCTGAATTTAAAGCCGAGGATAATACCATAATGGTGGTGCCAGGTTACCAGTTCGAGCTGCGTCCCCAACCTTCCTGCACCTTCCATTTGCCGTCACCATTTCCTTGTGAAAATTTCACCGACCGCAAACCCATAAGACAAGAACAAAGGGGACCTCAAATAAACATTATCAGAACCCCGGAAAAACAGCAAGAACAGAATCAAACTTCTATGTCTTGCTCACTCTGCATTAAATGCCTCCTCCCCAGCCTCGGGCCACCGCTGGAAAAACTCTTTGATTGAGAAATATTCAACATTGATATTTCCCGTAAACGTTGATGTAATTTCAGCTACATTGATCAGGGATTTTACAGTCACTGTCCGATTCATTCTGGCTCTCTTCAGGTCCGCAACTTATTGCAGGCTGGAAGTCTTCATGGCTCTCTTTTAGGCTTGCAAATCATTGAAGGCTGGCAGTCTACTTCCAGGCTTCCGTGGCTCTCTTTTAGGCTTGCAATTCATTGAGGGCTGACAACCTGCTTCATGGCTCTGTTTGAGGGTTGCAATTTGTTGGGGGCTTGCAGTCCACTTCATGTCGAGGACTGGAGATGCTACTAACTCGAATCAAATTCCTGATTAATGCAGGGACCCTCAAGCTAAGAGCTCGGATAATCAATTCAGTACTGTGCAACTAAAAGGGGTTTTACTCTGGATATACAGCGATGGAGAGCTAGCTTAATAAATATTGCCCATTTCAACCCTGCTTCAACAAAGTACAAATGTCTTCACCCGCTCTCTCCTTTAGCTCTTGAGCACCCAAAAAGAGATATTGAGCCACAACCATCTCAATAAGCCCAAACAAATAAATCCTATAGATTGTGCATAAGTTGTAGAACCCAAAACTCGCTCTCTTCTTGTCTGGTATGTGGTAAATTGGTAATAGTATGGTGTGGTAATGATACTCACTCTTGTAAAGTCGTCTGAAGGTGAGATTCTCAAGACCCCCACTGACTTAACGACATTCTCAGACCCGACGCATTTTTTGCACGGTAGAGATTGAAATCTTCTTGATGTAGGAAATGAGCAGGAAATGTCATGTCGCCAGCATTGATTCACTATTGCGGGAGGAAATATTGTCAGCATCAGCATTGATTCACTGTTGCGACAGGAAATCCAATATAATCTGGAAAAGAGTACGCAAAATCTAAATTTCACATCAGATCAATCAGCTGGAAAAGGATATCTAGTGTCGAGTAAGTTGCCTATACGTTACGGATGAGGAGTTAAAAAACTATTCTCCTTCTCGAAATATGTGAAGGCTGCAATAACATTATCAATTTATTGATCAATGAGGAGCTAAAAAAATACTATTTTTGTTATATTATTTTTTTATTTTTTTTTGTTATGTTAAACATTAAAATTGACATAAATTTTTCAAGTCAACAAAAAATTAATATGGAAGTCAATGCTAACTCATTGCAATATACTACCTTCGGCACTACAATAACAATTACAGGAACCATTACATATTATCCTTCTTATTAAATGATAATAAGAAAAATTACACCTTATTCCCCCAAAAGAGGAGGAGAGTACCCAAACTGTGAAAAGATAATGATGCAAAAACATGATACATAAAAGGCTTATGTGCCTCCTGGCCTTCACTTACCTTTGGAAGGTCTCTTGTGTATGTGATTGAAGATGAGAGTAGATTAGGAATTATCTTAAAGAGAATCTCTTCTTTTACTTCCTTGTGAACCTGACTTTGTAACATGCTATAGATAGTGGTCCAAAAAATGTGCTTACACTCATTATTTTTCTTATCTGAGTGACCCCATAAAGAAATTTAATTACTAAAAAATACTAGATGGAGGTAGGTTGGTGTTTTAGCTCAAAAAAAGTAATGCTTTTAGGTAATTTATAGATATCGAATTTTGATTCAAATTTTATAATTTGAATTGATTCAAATGTATAATTGAATATTTCTTGATAGAGATATCATTGTTCCACTATTTACCAATTTTAAAATTATAACATAATTTTTTTTTATGATTATTTTTTTTAGAATTTTTATTGTATTTATAATTAAGGATGGAAATATTTTAGGTATAAAGTTAATTTATCTATACAAATTAATAAAATTTGAATTTTTAAAAGTATAATTCAATTGAAAAATAAATAAAATCTTTAAAAGCATCCTTTGGGATTTACATTTATAATTTATAATAGAACTCTACTCATGATTAATAAAATTTGAATTTTTAAAAATATAATTCAATTGAAAAATAAATAAAATCTTTAAAAGCATCTGGGATTTACATTTATAGTAAAATTGTATCATGATTAATTAAATTTGAATTTTTAAAAATATAATTTAATTGAAAAATAAATAAAATCTTTAAAAATATCTTTTAGAATTTACATTTATAGTAAAACTCTACTCATGATTAAAATATTCATAGAATTGTTATCATCTTTATGATTGAGAAATAAAAAACATTTACTACAAAATTTAACTTATTCTAAATTCATTAAACTAGAATTTTTTAAGATACAAGTTAATTTAGAAATAGACAAAATCTTTAAAATCATTGTTCCATCATTCACATATCTAAAATTATAATAAAATTTTACTTATCACTATTTTTTTAAGATTTCTTACTATATTTATAATTGAGAAAGAAAATCCATTAACTACAAAATTAACTTATCCTTAAATATGTTACACTTGAATTTGTTATAATATGGGTCTATCATTCATGGATCTAAAATAATATAGAATTCTACTCATGACTAAAATCTGTGTAAAATATTGATAATATTTATTATTAAAAAAGAAAATGCATTTTTTACAAAATTAACTTAACCACACATAAATAAAAATTGTATAAAATATTAATAATATTTATTATAAAAAAAAAAAATGCATTTTCTACAAAATTAATTAATCCCCACATAAATAGGTGAAATTAGAATTTTTGGTAATATGTATCAATTCAAAAATAAACAAAACCTCTAAAAACTCCAAAACTAACTATGCTAATTAATATAATAAATTGGAATAGTAATGTGTAACAAAACCTCTAAAAACTCCAAAACTAACTATGCTAATTAATATAATAAATTGAAATAGTAATGTGTTTGAAATTGTATTTGCATCTTTATTTAAAATAACATGAATTTATATCAATCAAATTTTAAATTTTAAAAACATATTACCTAGATTTAATAAGATAACTATAAATATTTAATTTTTTCTTTAGCTAATTGTTATAATTATTATAAAAAAATTCTTTAATTAATTGTTATAATTATTATTAGTATTTGACCATATATTAAATTCTAGCAATAAAATTTCTCTGAAATAATGAAAATTTATATTAACTTCCCACCAATTATAGTTATTTTATTAGAGTTTAGAAAAAATTAAACTCAATACATTTCATATAAAAGAAATTACCCACAAATTTGTCCCCCTATTTAAAACTCAATTTTGTTTATGTAAAAATGTTTCGTACCCACAAATTTATCAGCGGTTTAAAAGACTTCAATGCCTACAATTTTTTCTTTGTTTAAAAACTCCATTACATTTAATATAAAAGAAATTTCTGCATTACATTTAATATAAAAGAAATTTCTGCACAGAAAAGAGAATTTAGGATAAATACAACTTGAATATCATATAAAAAAGTTTCCCTGAGATTTGTCCCCTTTTAAAACTCCAATGCATTTTATATATAAAAATTTAAATTTTTTTTTTTTTTTTTTTTTTTTTTTTTTTTTTAATACATTTAATATAAAAAATGCAGTAAGCTAAATATTCTATTAAATGATGATTTTTGAGATGTTTACACGAAAATCTGAAAAATTACCCACAAATTTATCCCCTATTTAAAAACTCCAGTACATTTTATATAAAAATATTTCATTACCCACAAATTTATCCCGCGTTTAAAAACTTCAATACCTACGAATTTTTTCTTTGTTTAAAAACTCCATTACATTTAATATAAAAGAAATTTCTGCATTACATTTAATATAAAAGAAATTTCTGCACAGAAAAGAGAATTTAGGATAAATACAACTTGAATATCATATAAAAAAGTTTCCCACAAATTTGTCCCCTTTTTAAAACTCCAATACATTTTATATATAAAAAAATTCATTACCCACAAAATTTGTTTCCTCTTAAAACCCCAATACATTTAATATAAAAAATGCAGTAAGCTAAATATTCTATTAAATGATGATTTTTTTTTGAAGATATTTACCTGAAATCTGATAAGAAATTTTTGGATTCATAGATTTTAGTGATTATTTCTGTAAAATCTAAGTGCCCTTAAGTTTTTCAGCATGCTGAATCCATTTCTACATTCAAAGATAAATTTTGAATAACAAAAAATAGTGATTCCTATAAATTTATATCACCAAATTCCAACTAAAAAACTATTTCTTAAAACAACTAATCAACACATATAAAATTACCACCAATTTGTCCTTTGTTTAAAAACTCCATTATATTTAATATAAAAGAGAAATTTCTGCGTAGTGAAGAAAATTTAGGATGAATACAACTTGAATATCATACCGACTAAATTTGATGACGTCTTTGAAAAGAATACGACGATGATTTGATTCGGTGAATATTAAATTTGGATGACGTGTTTGGAAAGAATACAACTAAAAACCCCAATACATTTCATATAAAAAAAATTCCCACGAATTTGTGGCTTGTTTAAAAACTCCATTAAATTAGTCTCGGGAGACAGGGCAGTTGGTAGACAAGCGCACCTTTCTCCAAGTGTTGAGAGGAGGTCTTGTGATCAAACCCTGCTAAGTCTCCGAGATGGATTTTGTAATGCTGTTATGTAAAAACATTGTATACTGTTGTATATAATCGAGAAACTTTCCAATGGAAAAAACAAACTTCATTTGGAAAGAATACAACTAAAGTTTGGTTGATTTATGAATTTGTCGTCAAATGGCATAGGAGTCTCTGAAACTTGGCCAAAGTTTCGGTCAACTGACGTGGTCGACTGCACTGGGTCACCGACTCTTTCCTTTTACATTGAAGACCATGGAAGTGAGTGATTAGAAGTAGCACATAACTTGTGGCTGATAAACCCCTTAGGCAATGATAACATGAGGACTGATCTAACTACTTTTTATTTTTTTATTTTTTTATTTATTGTAATAATGTATTAATTATTACATTAATTTTAACTATATTTTAATTAATGTATTATTAATAAGTTTAACCTTATTTTTAATTAATGTATTATTAATAAGTTTAACTTTAATTTTAATTAAAATAACTTTAATTTTATTAATTAATGTGTTATTAATAACTTTAACTTTTATTATAGGAATAATTTTAATCCTATTTTGCCTTAACCTTAACTCTAATAACCATTAATATTAACAGTAATTATTAATTTGAAAGGGTAAAAAATACGCAAATCAACAAGGGACATACTTATGATCTAGTTGAGTCCTATTATTAATATTAATTAATAAATAAATCGTAGGGTCTCGGGTCTCTGTGCTTCTTCCGTAAGCGTGACTTTGGTTGCAAAGGAAATTGGACAAAGTCCACTGTCCAGCAACGAATTTGAGACGTCAGTAGCCGAAGAGTATCATAATGTGAGAAGTAGTATTTGGATTTTTACAGGGTATACTTCAATCTGTCGTTGAAGGTTTATCGTTATTGATTTGTCAGTCTTTAGTGCAATTAGAAAGGCGTCATGATCTCCATGAGATTGGGATTTCATGTATTTAAAACTTGATAATTCTTCCCTGATAATCACGAGCTTGGGAGTTCAATGTATTTAAAACCTGAATGTACGTTCCCTCAGAATCATTCAATGAATTTACAACTTGAATATTCGTTCCCTCAGAATCATTCAACGAACGGAATTTAGAAACCAACAAAGGCAATCTCCCGACGCCGTGGAGAGACGACGTCACAAATCTGAACAAGACAAAGATTAGAAGCTTCGAGGAGCTCAGACGAACCATTTCCTTTTGGTTTTCATGTATTTTCCTTTGCTAGCGGGTTTGATGTTGTACTCTGCGATATTTCTAGAAGGAGAAAATGGAGAACTGTGTGGACCGACATTTGTGTTCTCTGCGACATTTCCCTTATGCATATAAATTTGAGAACCATAAACTGTAAAGCCCATAACCATAAACCATAATCGTAATGCCCAGAACCATAAACCGTAAATCTAAATCGGTGATTGGTAAACCTAAATTGTTCATGGCCAGAAACTGTAAATCATAAATCTAAATCAGAAATATAAATCGTAAACCTAAACATGGTTCATGGCTCTCTACACTATTTATCATGTTCTTACCATTACGCCACGTGGGTGTCAAGCCAAGTGAACAATTAAGCATGATTTGAGGCCAACCTGGTCGAGAATATATGCAGGCGTACAAATATGTATATATTGTATATCGAAATATTCTTTCCGAAGTTTTAAATTTGGCCGGAGAATTGGAGAATTTGACAGGAGGGGAAGCATTGGATCTAGAGTAATTTGGCATAAATTGTAATTCTGACTGCAATTATAAACTTCCATATCACTATGCCATTCTATAAAATGTTTCAGAAAAATTAACTGTACACCTGTAGTAAGTCGTCCATATTAACATACGACAACGATTCTAACCTATTAGAATTAATATGTAATTACATATTGTATGTAATATGTTATAACTAGTTCATATATATTATATGTGATCTAGCGATCTAGCTCACTAATATATGTGAGTTTCTCTGCGATGATAAATGTGGTTAATGTATATGTGTCAGTTTCTCTTGATCTCATTTTGTTTTGTTTTTTCTCTCTTCATCTCCATCCCTCGTAACAATGGTTGCCGCAGGCTTGCAGCTGCTCGAGGGTGGAGAACTACATGCATGCAGATGGAAGACATTAATGGAGGAAAATCCCAGTTGGACACTTTCCCGTCTCAAGATCTTGGCATGGAAACAAAGATGTTGAAGGAGATCGCAACCGAATGCACTGCCGAGGTATGCCATCATAACCGAGAAAAATATGAAATTTCAATTACTTTTGATGAGAGGGGTAGTGCGCATTGGAGAACGTTGAGGAGATTTAACTACGATACCGATCAAGTGCCCAGATGGTGAAACCGACGGATTGAACCCCAATTTATATCTCTCATCCCTTGAAGAGAATAAATCCCAAGACGAAATCAAGTTCAATTTTTTTCTAGGGTTTTGAGATGGAAAGCGTAGCAACTTGTATATGGATACTTGCAGTTCCTAAGTAATAGAATGGAAAAATTCAAAATGGTACCTATCACTAGTTCACGGTCTTAGACTTCCTCCTCAACAACACGCAAACAAAACATCTTGAACAGTCACGCAATGAGTCTGCAACAATCGCCACGATATCTAGAACAGTCACGCACTGGAGTCTGCAACAATCGCCACGATATCTAGAACAGTCTCGCATTGGAATGATATCTAGAACAGGGAAATAAAAGACCTAGGGAACAAGAGTGCTACTAATCTGTCTATGAGGAGGGATACCGCGAGGGAGATTAAAGTGTTGGCGAAGGAGAATCGTGATATGCGCTTGCATATTGTGGAAGCTGGGGCCATGGAGAGAAATTTTCCCCTCATCCTGTGCAGACTCTCAAACCGAAGAAAATGCCATGGTGACGCTCTTCTACTTGAGCTTGGATGATGATAATAAAGTGGGGCTTGTGGCAGAAGGGGTCGTGGATTTGATCGTGAAGATGTTGAAGCACAGTTCCATGGAGAATTGATCCATGATGGTCGTGACCTTGACAAGCTTGGTGATAGTGGATGTGAATAACGCCACAATTGGGAGCCATTTAGATTCCATACGGGCCCTCGTTAAATTACTTGCAGAAGAGGATTCAAGAGCTCGGAAGGAAGCCATTACATCGCTCTATAAGCTCTGCTTCTATAATGATAATAAGAAAAAAGCTATCATGGCAGGGGAAACACCTTTTTTATTTGGGGGTTTGATCAATAGTGCAGGAGTCCCGGATGATACCCTTCAGAGGCCCCTTGGTTTCTCAACATGTTGGCCACTGTATTGGAAGGAAGAATGGTGATAGGTAACTAGAGGGGTATCATGGGGACCCTGGTTAGGTTGCTTAAGCAGGGGACTTCCAGAAGTAGAGAGCACATTGTGGCTATCTTGTCCTCGCTACGTTGCAATCGTAAGTAGAGGGACACGATGACTTGTGAGGCGGGGGCATTGGATTATTGCAGGCAGCTTCTCGACGATGGGACGATGAGACAAAAGCACAAGGCGTCAGCTTTGATAAAAGATTTGGAGGACTATGTGAGACACCAAAGGAATGTGTTGTTATTAAGAGATGGCTTGGGGGTATGAAAGAGATGAATATGAGGTTTTCAACTCATTCCACAAACCAATAAAAGAATGTATATTGTAACACACCCATGACGGGGCATAAAAATTTTCGCTTTTCTTAAAGGATAGATTTTCTATTCATGGTTTCTAATTTGGAAAGTCGGGAGCTAGTCCGACCTCCCGATCAAGAATCTTCGATTTTGAAGCCAAACGACTCTCTAAGACCTTGATGGTCTCACTCTGTAATTAAACACAGACCCTTTCAGCTTCTGGGTGCAGGTCTAATGGTACCCGCGACCTTCCCTTCGCGCTTGGGGAATCTCTGAGTTTGGGCACTAGCCCCTTTTCTGATAAGCCCCTCCTTGAGGTGACCTTGGACGATAACCTCCCGCAAACACACAATTGTGGGCACGGCCAAAGGCGGTTTGAAACCAAACTACCTTTTGGCTCGCAATTCTCCTCGAGCCTCCACGTGTCCTTTCTTCAAAACTGTGGTTTGGATTGCGGCCCACCCTCAAATTTTTAAAGTTTGCACATCTCTGATCCCTGCAATGCTACGAAAGCGTCGATCTCACGATCTTGACAGTGCCTCTAAACTGACGGCTCATATCTATCCCTTTCAAAGCTACGGATTAGATTTGACCTCTTTCAAATCAACGACTGTGATTTGTTTCGAAATTCCGGACTTCAGAATTCTCAAGTCTCAAACTTTCCTTTCTTCCGCACGTCAATCTTCCGGAGTTGACGATATGTGGACACCTTTCCTCCTAAATCAACGACCCTACTTCTAGTTCAGGTGTTTGACCTTTCAACTGGCTCGACAGTCTTGTGGCCCTCTTCTCGATCAACGGTCGAGATCTCCTTCGGGTCTCCGGACTTCTGAGATCTCAAATCTCAAACTTCGCCCCTTTTTTCCCAATGGATTTTATCTGAAGGTTATAATCCATTGACACATGTCCACTTGCTCTGATGATCAAGGATTACTTTGGGTCTTTACCCAGAGTCCACAGATTTGTGTCACCTGTCCTCTAGATCTGACGATCGAGGATTACTTCAGGTATTTACCCAAAGTCCATAGATTCACACCACGTGTTCTCCAAATCTGACGGTTCAGATCTACTTTGGATGATCCGACGGTCGTCGTTTACTTCGGGTCTTTGCCCAGAATCCACAGATTCACGCCACCTGTCCTCTAGGTCTGATGGTTCAGATCTACTTCGGACAATCTGACGATCGACGTTTACTTCAGGCCTTTGCCCGGAATCCACAAATTCACGCCACGTCTCTTCTAGATCAGACAATCCAGATTCACCTCGGACGATCTGATGCTTGAGATTTACTTCGGACAATTTGACGACTGAGATCTCCTTCGGATGATCGGATGGTTGAGATTTACTTCGGCTCTCCGACTCTCCAGATTTCGAGAGTCTCAAATCTCAATTGAAAACTCTCGAACAGATTTCTCCGGAGTCCACGATTCGTCGCCATGCGTCCCTCTAGATCTGGCGATCTAGATTCACTTCGGGTCTTCGGGGTTCGGGAATCTCAATTCTCAACTGAAACCTCTGTGCGATTCACCCAAAGCTCGCGATCTATTAACACGTGTCCTCTCTAAATCAACTACCCTTGTCTCCTTCGGGACTTCGGCCTTCGGAGATCTCAGATCATAGTTTTCCTTACTCTTTGTTTCTCCCGGAACGATTTTACCCAGAGTCCGCGATCTAATGACATGTGTCCTCCTTAAGATCGATGGCTCCAAGCTGCTTCAGGCTTCGGCGATTTCAAACTCTTACCCATCGCGTTCTCCCAGAGTGTTTTCACCCGGAGTTTGTGATCGATCGCCATGTGTCCTCTAGATCTGACGGTCCATATTATATTCGGGTCTTTGAGTTTCTTTCATCCGAAGAAAACGAATCTCTACCGTGTGTCCCTCTCGATCTGATGATTGATATTCACTTCCGCTCTCTAGCTCTCCGAGCTTCGGGAGTTTCAACTCTTGACTGAAACTCTCGAAGTGATTTCTCTGGAGTTACTGATCTACTAACACGTGTCTCCTGGAAATCAATGGTCAAGATCTGCATCGAGTCTTCGGCGATTCCGCTCTCTCCTTTACCATAAGCGCTCACTAAGGAGTTGTAGATCTTGCGCCACTTGTCCCTCTTGGCAATGAACAGTCCCAATTCACTTCGGGACTTCAGAACCTTGGCCAGTCAACCCTCCCATGCACACAAACGTTAAAACTCATGCACTTTACCTTAGATCAGAAAACTAACGTCCCTTTGGGCTCAGATCCGACGGTTAGGATTTGTTCCTTCCCAACGCTTCTCCTATGCTTCCCTAGATGTTGATCTAACGGTCTAGGTTTCTCCCCGCAACTGATCTGACAGCTGTTGTTTCTTCTCCTCCTAAGCTTCTGATCTCTTCCGACTTAGAATATTTGCTAAGGGTTCAAAGGCCTCGACCCTTGGCCCTCCTATGGGTCCGTCTCTTGGACTTCATCTACACACCTGAAAGTGTTATCTCTTATGAGCTTGATCTCTTTGAGGATTTCGATTTCCCACACACTACTTGCATTTCAGGGATCTCGTCAAACTCAGATCGAAGGTCGATGACGATCGTCGGTTTACAGTAATTTTGGGGTCCCACCTCCGCAATCTAAGAAGTACTCGCTCGACTCTAGTAAAATCCTAGTCATTGATCTTCCATCCCTAACGAGATTAACAACATGGGTTGATTGTGGGTTGTGAACTAGCAGGTCTGCTAAGTTCACCTTCGCACTCCACAATGATTCCCAACCGTCGATTGAATCGAGCGGTTGGTGTTTGATTTGGTAACTCCAGTGAGTATTTGAGTCGATCTGACGACCAGGATGGCCTCTCCTCCCATTAAGTGGCTCACTTCCATCTCCACTATCAGATTCTGAAGTCATGGGTAGTTCTGGTGACTTGATTATCGTCTACCTCCTAAATCTAACGGTTGGGACGGTTCCCGAGCATCCTCATATCTAAGGCTCAGAGTTAACTTGGGGACTTCGAAGATTTTACCTCCCTTACGACGAACTGGCTCAGTTCGTCGAACTCACGAAGTTTGAATGACTCCAAGGGTTAACTCCCACGCTCTTTCCCATATCCAATGGTCACAATAGACCATGGATTCTTCCAAACAGATTTCGTTTGTTCATCTTCCAAACAAGGGAACCTTCCTTTTCGATACTTCAGCCTCTCTACTCTTCTTGATATTTGTTAGCTCTAAAAGGCTTAAGATCTTTGCGCTCTTTCTCTTGAAATTAACGCTTGGAAGAATCCTTCTGCGCACCCCTTACACTCATTCGTCAACTATAGAACTTAAGTGGTTCTCGATCTCTGCCTACCTCACAGAGAGCATGTGCATACGTGCACTATCTCTCCTAAGATTTAACAGACTCCCTCCTCCAAGGGATTCAGAACAACTAAGAGTGTTTATATGCGTACGTGAAACTGTGCCCAGGGTCGATGAACTCACAGTTTGTGGATCTAGCTTAAGCCACCACAAGGCACAAGCATTTACAAATACAAAACAGGTCCAATCCATACTTGCTTAAATACACAATTTAAATAGGAATAAAGAGATATAGTATAACCACTAAGAAAACATACACATCCCTGGGTCCTTCACAGTATATCCCATTTCATTACATAATTACAACTTAATTTCACAGGGTATGAGAATACTTATCTATTACAAGTTGCATCCAACCAACTGACTATGGGTGTGCTCCTTTCCACCCAACCATAGGCTCAGGGGAATTCATTCCTAGCACTCTGGCCACCCCTGTGTTAAGCCATGATATCACTAGGGAATTTACGTCATCTCTCAGAGAAACTCTCTCTGTCACAGCGACCCTACGAGGTTTATCAGATGCTTCCTCAGCATCAAGCTCATGTCTGGTCCTTCAGGTCATGTTCTCTGCACTAGCTTTGGGTTCGCGCATCTCCCTTACGAGCTTGTGCTCTTATCTCCTACTTCTTTTCTTGTTGTCTGTATGTATCTTACCTTTCTTCCTTTGGAAGTTTTTCTGACCTATCATGTTCCTTCTGTCAGAAGGAAGCTCAGGTCGGCAGGTCTCTGTGGTACTTTGGGCTGACATCCTGCAGCTAGACCATGCTTCCATTCATGGGGGTGGTTGATAATTCAACCACTGGTCCTCTTGTCGTTAACTGATTTCTTTCCTCTAGAGATATCATGGCTCGTACTTCAAGGCTTCACCCCAAAAAGTCAGTTATGGGCAGTTTAACAATAATACATTTACATTGTCCACATGCCTTAGCATGGTAATCCTATTTTATGATTAATTACAAGCTGGGGGAAAATGGGGTCTTACAATTCCCTCCCCCTTAAAGGATCACTGTCCTCGGTGTTCTTTCTCAAAAAAATGTCTGTCATGCCTTTCTCATTCAGTTGTTTCAGAAATCTTGATCCTTCTTTCTCGGTGAGGTCATTTTTCAGACCCTTAATCTTGGTCACCTACTTTCAATAATTATTGGACAACAAGCACGTTAATAATAGTCTTATGCGAAAACATTGCATAAAAAATTCTAAGAAAATTTCATAATCTTAGCACAATAATTATCTGCACAGTTTGTGGATTTGTATCCACATGGTTGTTTTGTTATCCAGGCCCATTGTTTTTCCTGGACATATCCATTGGGTGCATGATCCCAATCAATAGTTTACAAGAGATATTCAGGTCTCATCTTCCTTGCGGTCATTCACCCTCCAGGACCAGGCTCAGGCATCCCCCTCTTTGCTATACAGTCCCTTGGGTGATCCATCTTGCCTTGCCAAGGCTTTCTCACACAGGAAGAACTACCCATCGTGTGCATGATCCCAATCAATAGTTTACAAGAACTATTAAGGTCTCTTCTTCCTTGCGGTCACTCACCCTCCAAGCCCAGGCTTAGGCATCCCCTTCTCTACTATACAGTCCCTCGGGTGATCCATCTTACCTTGACAAGTTTTTCTCACACAAAAATAATTCCAGAGACTCTATAGAGTATTATAGTCGAGGTGTTCCTCAGACTTTCTCTTTTGAGGCATCCCTCAAGCTTGTGTTACCTCAACAAAATATATTTTAGGCGATCATGGCTTACCACGGGGTTCTCATGGCTCAACAGTAGCCATTTTTAATGCTTTTACAGCTTGACAGCCTTCTGACTTAGCTAAATTTAGGAACGAAGGTTACTCTCCTTCTCCTGAAACATAAATAGTTAGGGACGAAGGTTAATCTCCTTCTCCTGACTCAATCATAGATAGGGACGAAGATTACTCTCCTTCTCCTGACTCAATCATAGATAGGGACGAAGGTTACTCTCCTTCTCCTGAGTCAGTCTCTATTTCATGTGATCGGATTATACTCTTTCTCGCATTTCTCCTTCGAACCCGAGAGCTCAGTTTCTCGTCTCTGCACTCTTCGTAGATCTTTCCCTTTCACTTGTATCACATGTGTACAGAAATTCATGAGACATCATAAATTTTAAATTCAAAATTTTTCTTGTAAATCTGTCACCCGTAGATTTCCAAATTCCACATTTTTTTTCTCATATTTGTTTCGCACAGGAACCAGATTCATAATTATGGGACTTTCCTTCCCATAGAGGTTTGGCTTAGCATGCAATTTGTCTTCCTTATGGCTTACAACGCTGCCATATTCAAGACTCCTTTGCTTCCTACACTTTCAACTTCAATCAACCAAACAAATTGTTAGTTTCTCATGCTCATTTATTTTTATCGCACCTTTATAACATCGTCACAACCAATTTCAGAATTGTGCATACTATCTATCAAATTCACTTTCTCAAAAAGGAAATACCATTCCTTGTAGTTTAGCTCAATAGGCAATTGGTCTTTCTTATGGGCTTACAATAATTCCATATCCAAGACCCATTTCCTCCTGCAATTTCAACATTCCTCAGCCAACCAAATTGTTAGTTTTAATGCTATAGGTCGATCATGATCATACTTCCTGCTATAGGTCAATCATGATCCCAAAATGACACACATGAAACTCAAAAGTTTCACATGAATGCCTTTAAGTGTTCCTCCTTCATTAATAACCAGGGTGCCAACACTCATGGCCACCCAAATTTGGTTTTCTCTAACACCTATACAATGTAAGTAGAAATGTTGGAAGGTCCTCCTTCCTCAATGGGAAATCTATTGTCTGTCCTTTATGCAAACATGCATTTCCTTGAAGCAATTCCATGCAATGTGATAACTAGGAGTGCCTTCATTCCCATAGAACCATTCCCTATGACCACAGTCTAACACAGAGTGCTAAACTCTACCTTCCTTGACTGGACTGGATGGACTTCGTTTTCTCTCCACATGTTCGAGAGCTATGACCTTAGCTCTATTTGTTTTGGCGCTATCCTTTTCAAAATTTCGTGCATAACATAAGACAACAAAATATTTTAGAAGGGATTTTCACCCAAATCTTTTCATACCTTGATTCACCTAAGCATGAACATTTTTTTTTTATATACTTGTTCTTGGCTACTAGCACCCTCTTTCTTATTTTTACCTCATCAACAGTGCTTTAGTGGGATTTTCACAGTCCTATCAACAATCTTTCGACCACAGCCTTCCCATGGTCATCCTCTGCTTGAGGTTGTCCATTATTGGTAACTATGTTCCCCAATAGTTCCAATCCCTTTCTACACACAACATGCATCATTAGTTGTAATATCAATTAAAATCCATGTATCATAACATTCAAATCTATAAAAATTCTTCACAGGTCCTAGTACGTTTTTATGCACTTCATCACATTATCCTCAAGGGTTTCCATGAATGCAATACAAAAAGTTCTCAATTGTTTCTGCAGTAATACAATCCTCATCACTATGGTGTCAAAACATTTAGTTCTATTAGTAAATCATCTTTCTCATTCCAGAGGGAACATAACACATAACAAGAAAAGAGTTAGGGGCTCTCCCCTTCTTCCAATTCTTTCTACACCACTTGGGACTTTCCAATCCAGATGAGTTATCTCTAAAGGCCTTACTACCTTTTCTTAACATGGCTTCAACCAAGCCTATTCAATCAAACATACTCCTTTATTCATGCATTAGTCTCCTATTCATTACATGATGCTTTCAAAATGCAATCCAAGATTCTTATATATATATATATATATATATATATAAGCTTGTAGTTCATTGCTCAGTTTCTTAGCAGTTATTAAGGTCGTGAATCTGACCCCCTAAGTTCTGACTGTTTTTTCACACAATTCTTCCACAGGGGACTCCAGGATGCAACTTCCTTATTGCACATCCATCACTATCTGTGCGGGACTCAACCTTGAGTTAGATTTTACCTGTTTACCAAATATTCCCTAAGGAATATAAACATGCATCTTTGTCATGTACCTAATTATGTATCCATACATATTCTGGTTTTGTTAACTTACATCATACATGTGCATCACTTGCATGCTTAATATCATTCATACCTAACTGGTATTACTATCAAGCTTCATATTAGGAAGCTCCATAATGCATTAAACCCATGTACTCAAGTATAATTAAACACAGATAAGTATTCATCATGCTAGCTTATTGCTTGCACTTTTTCCATGTCATTCACACACATGAACATATCCATCTTCTATATCCTTTTCCCAAGGATCTTCCAATCATCCTTATGATCATGTATACACATTTGTGTATAAGTAGGTGCATCTCTTGCACCTTTTTACCTCATGCATTCACTTGATGGTTTAATTTCATCATTAGTGTCCTTTAGTTTGATATTTCAGTCACTTACAGGACTAATCTCACAATCATATCTCGTATTGATGTTGCCTTCTCTCAAGGCCATAACCAACCAGGGTCACTTTCCTCTTTATGCGACAACGTCTGGCAGTAAAACCTTCTTGCCTCAATGTCCATAGGGTTTTACCCATCTCACTTTTCTCTTGTCCTGAGGAGTTATATACTCCGATTTAATATAAAGAAGTAACTATAACTACCAGAGATCCTACCTGATCCTATCAGATTCCTTTAATCCCACAAAGGTATTAACCATTATATAATCCACCATCATCAGTGCATGAAGTTCCAACTGCCCATGCTTAGAAGCAGTGTTACGAACACTAGGTCATCCATCCTTCGGGCTTCAGCTACTCTTAACAGAACCCTGCCACCTTCAGTTATCCACATTCAAGTATTATTATAAATGCTAATTAGCATATCCCTACTCTGGTAAGAGTAGTTATCACTTTGACAAAGGGCTAAAGAAATTCTTCTGCTCAAATTCAACAAGAATTCTCAAAATCACAAGTTCAATCTGTAGTCGTTCTCCTCGAGTAAATGCAGATAACAATACCTCCTTACACGACTCGTACATGAGTCCAAGCATGCCAAGTGTTGTAACCATGCTCTGATACCAACTTGTAACACACCCACAACGGGGCATCCAAATTTTCATTTTTCTTAAAAGAAAGATTCTCTATTCATGGTTTCTAATTTGGAAAGTCGGGGAACCAGTCTGACCTCCTGGTCAAGGATCTCTGATTTTGAAGCCAAACGACTCTCTAAGACCCTGATGGTCTCGCTCTGTAATTAAATGCAAACCCTTTTGGCTTCTGGGTGCAGGTCTAATGGTACCCGCAACATTCCCTTCACGCTTGGGGAATCTCTGAGTTTGGGCACTAGCCCCTTTTCTGATAAGACCCTCCTTGAGGTGACCTTGGGCGATAACCTCCCGCAAACACACAATTGTGGGCGCGGACAAAGGTAGTTTGAAACCAAACTACCTTTCAACCCACAATTCTCCTCAAGCCTCCATGTGTCATTTCTTCAAAACCATGGTTTGGATTGCGGCCTGCCCTCAACTTTTTAAAGTTCGCACATCTCTGATGCCCGCAATGCTACCAGATCCTCAATCTTGACAGTGCCTCTGAAATGATGGCTCAGATCTATCCCTTTCAAAGCTGCATATCAGATCTGACCTCTTTCAAATCAACGACTGTGATTTGTTTAGGAATTACGGACTTCGGAATTCTCAAGTCTCAAACTTTCCTTTCTTTCGTACGTCAATCTTCCATAGTTGACGATCTACAGACACTTGTCCTCCTAAATCACCAACCCTACTTGTACTTTGGGTGTTTGACCTTTCAACTGGATCAACGGTCATGTGGCCCTCTTCTCGATCAACAGTCGAGATCTCTTTCGGGTCTCTGGACTTCTGAGATCTCAAATCTCAAACTTCGCCCCTTTTCCCAATGGATTTTATCAGAAGGTTATAATCCACTGACGCGTGTCCACTTGATATGACGATCAAGGATTACTTCGGGTCTTTTCCCATAGTCCACATATTTGTGCCACCTGTCCTCTAGATCTGACGATCGAGGATTTCTTCGGGTCTTTACCCGGAGTCCAAAGATTCATGCCACGTGTTCTCCGAATCTGACGGTTCATATCTACTTCGAAAAATCTGACGGTCGTCGTTTACTTCTGGTCTTTTCCCGGAATCCACAGATTCATGACACCTGCCCTCTGAATCTGACGATTCAGATCTACTTCAAACGATCCAAAGATGGACATTTACTTCGGGCCTTTTCCCGGAATCCATAGATTCACGCCACGTCTCTTCTGGACCAGACGGTCTAGATTCACCTCGGACGATCCAACGCTTGAGATTTACTTTGGACAATTTGACGACTAAGATCTACTTCGGATGATCAGACGGTTGAGATTTACTTCAGATCTTCGACTCTCCAAACTTTGGGAGTCTCAAATATCAACTGCAAACTCTCGAACAGATTTATTCGGAGTCAACAATCCGTCGCCACACGTCATTCTAGATCTGGCCGTCCAGATTTACTTCGGGTCTTTGGGGTTCAGGAATCTCAATTCTCAACTGAAACCTCAGTGCGATTCACCCGGAGCTCGCAATATATTAATGCATGTCCTCTCTAAATCAACGACCCTTGTCTCCTTCAGGACTTTGGCCTTTGGAGATCTCAGATCTCAGTTTTCCTCACTCTCATTTTCTCCCGGAACGGTTTTAACTGGAGTCCACAATCTGATGACATGTGTCCTCCTTCAAATCGACGACTCCCAACTGCTTCAGTTGTTCAGGCTTCGATGATTTCAAACTCTTATCCATCGCGTTCTCCCGAAGTGTTTTCACCCAGAGTTAGTGATCAATCGCCACGTGCCCTCTGGATCTGACGGTCCAGATTCTATTCGGGTCTTCGGGTTGCTTTCATCCGAGGACAACGAATCTCTACCACGTGTCCCTTTCGATATGACAGTTTAGATTCACTCTGGCTCTCCGTAATCCGAGCTTCGGGAATTTCAACTCTCGATTGAAACTCTCGAAGTGATTTCTCTGGAGTTATTGATCTGCTGACATGTGTCTCCTGGAAATCAATGGTCAGGATTTGCTTTGGGTCTTCGGTGATTCCTCTCTCTCTTTGACCACAAGCTCTCGCTCAGGAGTTGTAGATCTTGCGCCACTTGTCCCTCTTGGTGATGAACGGTCCCAATTCACTTCGGGACCTTGGCCAGTCAACCCTCTCGTGCACGCAAACGTTAAATCTCATGCACTTTACCTTATATCGGACGACTAACGTCCCTTTGCACTTAGATCTTATGGTTAGGATATGTTCCTTTAAAGTGATTCTCCTCTGCTTCCCTGGATGTTGATCTAATGGTCCAGGCTTCTCCTCACAACCGATATGATGGTTGTTGTCTCTCCTCCTCCTGAGCTTCTGATCTCTTCCGACTTAGAAGATTTGCTAAGGGTTCAAAGGCCTTGACCCTTGCCCCTCCTACGGGTCCATCTCTTGGGCTTCATCTGGCCTGAAAGTGTTATCTCTTTTGAGCTTGATCTCTTTGAGGATTTCAATTTTCCACACACTCCTTGCGTTTCATGGATCTCATCAAACTCAGATCGAAGGTCAACGACGATCGGCGGTTTACAGTAACTGTGGGGTCCCGCCTCCGCAATCTGAGAAGTGCTCACTTGACTCTAGTCAAATCCTAGTCATTGATCTTCCATCCCCAATGAGATCAACGACATGGGTTGATTGCGGGCCGTGAACTAGCAAGTCCGCTAAGTTCACCTTCACACTCCACAATGATTCCCAACAATCGATTAAATCGAGCAGCTGGTGTTTGATTCGGTAACTCTAGTGAGTATTTGAGTCGATCTGACGACCAAGATAGCCTCTCCACCCGTTAAGTGGCTTGCATCCATCTCTGCTATCAGATTCTTAAGTCATGGGTAGTTTTGGTGACTTGACTATCATCTACCTCCTAGATATGACGGTCGAGACAGTTCCCGGGCATCCTCAGATCTAAGGCTCAGAGTTAAGTTCGAGACTTCGGAACTTCAGGGATTTCAGAGGTCTTCAGCTAAGATAAAACAACTACAATAGTCACAAAGTAAGACCCACCGTAACACGAGATAGTGTTGAAGTCTAATGTTAAGGGGGTCAACGACAACAAAGAACAATGGTGGTTTTCCCTGTGTTGTCCGAGACTCCTCATTGTAAAGGTAATGAGAGTCAAGATACGGTCGCCCATTTGGAAACTGTGTTGATGTCTACAGAAAGGGAGACGCGACTTCATGAAGCGGAGGGATTCACGAAATCCACTTGGATAAAATCAGGAACTGATAAGTAACATGGACGAAGTCTAGGAGTAGTGAGACTCAAGACTATCATTGGTTGGGGAGAGATGTAAAGTGGCAGCAACCGTGAAACGGAATCTAGTGTCAGGGGGACAACTAGATGATGGTAAATTGTGACAGAGGTATGACAAAATGGATAAACATAGAGATAAAAAGGTGTATGGGTTGTAGGATACTCGGGGTTTATGGATAATTTCATTGATGTTGGGAAGTAAAAAATGCCCCAACCAAGGGTGACAAGGGTTGCTTTGCCGAGGAAAGGAAGGTCGCTAAAGGCGACAACAAAAAGCTATGAAAATGAGGAAAAAGGGTTTGTACAATTACCAAAAGAATAAAAAACAAGTTGGGATAACTATGCAGATACAAAAATGGGTTCCCCAGTGTAAGATGGCTTGGCCTGATGAGGGCGCAAGCTGCTCGAAAAACAAGTGGAGGGTGGGGGCCCCATAGGCGGGTTTCTGTATTAGGGAAATATATGGTGGACAATCTGCAAATGGACAAACTGATGGTGGGTGAAATGGATGGTTAATGATACTACAGAGGTGCAGTCAAAACTAGAACCATGATGAAGTAATCCGAGAGTCCATTGGGTAGGCTAGAAAAATGAGGAGAAGGGGTATGTGGCTAGTTTTCGACGATGTGTAAGACTATCAGGACTCCCATCCGTAAAGGGTGAAAACAACATGAGTGTCAAAGTGTTAAGGGGACTATGAATGGGACAACTCATGTGGGGGAGAGTGCTACCGGGTGTCAGTATCGAAATGCAGTGGAGGTGATAGTACTGTAGAGCCGGATATAGGGATCCTAGAGGCAAAGATCGGAGGGTGTGACTGGGAGATGCATTTTGATATTCAAAGGGAATGACTACATGCCAGTGTCGATAATATACCTGGAAGGATACCGCTGATGTGTAATGATCAAGTACCTGCACACATGAAAACCGAATACCCGACGTGAACAATATCTGAAGAGAAAGATCATATAACAATTATTCAATAATATGTGAATGTAAGCATGCGTACCTGAGCGTTAGATGAGAACAATGCCCCCCGGGGGCTGAGGATGTAAAGTGGCACAGGGAAGGGAATGGTATAGGTGACGGGGTCCCGATTCCGTGGCTGAAGACGGATCGAAAAAAGGACACCCAAAGCTCCCGGAAATGAGTTTGGAAGTTTGGCAAAATGGACTATATATAGTTGTAGGGTCCATAATGCCACCTCATTTGTACCTACTATCTTATTGAGTGGACGAGTGATTGTAAAGGAAATTGGGAGATTCTGGAAGATTGAGGCAACCGAGTCAGGATCATCGAGCTTCAGGTTGGTTGTCATATCCTCCTGCATAGAATTAGGGTTTATGTTTTTGGGTAGGGTCGTACAGGGGGTTTTATGGGTGTGGGCCCCCAAGTGCATGGGCGATCGAGAAATGTGCACGCATGTAATTCGGTCATCTGCACATGGGGGCACCCTAATGGGGAAAACAGGTGTGCATGGCATGCGCGCCTGTGTAAGTCACAACAACGCATGCATGCACATCTGTGCCCCTAACAGCTGTGCATGCGTGCACAACTGTGTAGTGAACAAGCGCACTATGATGCACGCCTATATGTGTGACAGGGGCGCATGAACGTGCCTCTGTATGGCCGACAATCGTGCATGAGTGCGCGACTGGGGGATGAACAGGTGCGCATTTGTGTGCGCCTGTGGGAAAAACAACCGCGCCTATGAGGCAAAGCTAAAGGGTGTAAAAACTCATCTTTTTGGAGATTTTGATGTTTTTATGGGTTGTGATTGCTGATCAAGTGTTGTATATGTGGATGCAGGTGATCATTTGGATGATACCGGTTCACTGGAGAGAGAGAGAGATTGGTCACTCCTTAGGGAAGTAATGACCAATGAGGAGCCGACGGTCCACGATACTTTGGCAGCTTGTGGGTTGCTGAAGTTCTTTGAGTTCCCCCTGATACGGGCCCAGGAGTACCTCTTGCAATTCTTGATTAAAATGTGGAGTCCAGATCTGCATTGCTTTATGGTACAGAGTGAGAAGTTGGCCTTCATTGCGGTGGAGGATATATATTTTATGACTGGGCTCCCTTTTCGGGGGAGTCCCTTACCGACGGAGCCCGTAGTAACTGGGGATGGGCAGTTGGTTGTCTTAGGTCGGAGGTATTGTACGAGGGAGAACTTCATGTCGGGCTCCATGGTGAGTATCGCGGTGATGGATGCCCTTGTTCATCGTTGCGTGGTAGCGATGGTTTTGAGAGTTTATGGGTCTCTTGCAACTCAACCGATCAGTGGAGGTCAGCTAAGGATTATGGAGAGGGCACTGGCCGGTGAGCATTTTTCCTGGGGCATGATGCTCCATGTCAAGATGGTGGGGCAACTCGATAGGTGTCATATTGTTGACTCGGGGGATTTTTCCTTTGGGTCTATCTTGGTTGCATTGTTTTTGAAGAGGGTGTCGATGTTTCGCCCTAGAGTGTTGTTGGACGCACCTGGTGTGCAAGAGCCGCAACTAAGGCGATGGTCAACGATCCTGGTTCGTCATGGTGGTGGGGAGGGTGGCCATTACTTCACGACCGAGGTTGCCCAGGTGTGGTGGCAGATGCCACAGATCATACTGCAGTATCTGTATTGTGGGGTGGACTTCCAGGGTGATCTAGAGATGGTGTTACCTCCAGGAGAGGTGTTCGACCGCAAAGGTATGATGTGATTGTTGATGATTTTATTTTTAGATAGTATAGCATGCGTGTTATGTATAGATGGATGCTGATGCTACCATTTGTTTGTTGTATGTGCAAATGTGGGACCGTGCAGGCGCGAGGTTGAGTTGGTTAGGACACCGACTCATGAGGGGTCGGTGAGACCTCCGCGGGGAGAGCCGCGAGTAGGAGAGCGACGACGTCATGATGATGTTGGGGCGAGGCCCGCTGATGATGAGAGAGCGGCCAAGCGATGTTGTTTTGATGACCCCGGTGCAGGGCCATCGCATGCTCCTCCAGTAGAGGTCGGGGGAGAGTTCGAGGATATTCATCGCCGCTTGGAGGCAGTACTATAGAGAGTACCTGAGGGCATGTGGTCACAGATCCTGGACGAGGGAGTCTTGGAACAGTGTGTGGGTGTTCTGGTGGCATGGAGGACCGTGGTTTAGAGAGCAGCTATAGCGGGGGCAACAATGACTGGGAGATTGCCTCCAAGACCCGAGGGACCCCTAGCTGGTGGGGCCCCTCCTCCAGAGAGAGGGCCAGGTGGAGGAGCTCTAGAGGCACCATGAGTGCTTCTGTGTTTATTTATTTTTTGTACCGATATAGGCTTGTGAGCCCATTTTGTATGTGGTGAGGTGGCACCATTTTTGTATCTATAGGGGTAAGATGGTTCACCTACCTACGGATGGTAT
>SNQJ01S0088881.1:0-33679 GCA_010110895.2 Picea sitchensis | reverse complement strand
TCAATGTTCATTAGTTGCATTGTTCATGGGTACCTAACATGGCTTCTATTGTCGGGACCCGTTCATTATGTATACTCCCTAATAGTGTTCAAGGGAGTGTTAGAGATATTACACACACCTAGGATTTTCCTAAGTTTATTTGGCTATGTTGAGGGTCCCTTAATTTGAGATATCCTCTCCTCATTGAGGATATCCTCCCCTAGACAGGGTGCCACATACCCTCCAGTAAATCCTCAGTTACCTTTCAGTTAGACTAGTTGAGTTAAGTGTTACATGTCAACCTTGGATTTATCACCAAGTGTTGCATGCTAACCTCGTGATCATCACCATGAATGCACACTTGCATTGGGATAATCAATAGTAAAGCGCATTCCACATGTGTGAGTGTTCTCCTCATGATTTCACTTGGGTTTATCCAGTTAACTAACGATCTCATGGCCAATTAACTAGGACTACGTGGTAGTTGACTCCAGTGACTTCCAATGTGTGTCACATCTCTCTAAAACACTCCTAATGTGCATTGGCTTGGCTAATATGGTGATTTAGTTGTGTCATATAGAGTATATCACTTGCATTATAAAATTCTCTTACTCAGATTATATAAATTATTTCATTATTTTCTCCAATTTGTGTATTCTCTCTTCATCCACCATTGGATTCAAGGAGGACCATATATCAGTTTGAGGATTCTCCTCATGTACTCATTGCCACTGAACCCACGATGCCCTTCCATTGTTATATGGTTCAGTCTTCAAAATAAAAAACCTACAGAGAGGATGCAAGGAACCCCTTCTGGGAAGCAACCATGCAGGAGGATTACAACTCTCTCCTCGAGAACCAGACTTGGGATCTAGTTCTCCTTCCTTTAGACAAGAAGTTTGTCAGATGCAGATGGGTCTATAGGACCAAAAAGGAAACAGACTGACAAGTGAGGAGACAAAAGGAAAGATTGGTTTCCAAGAGATTTCAGCAGATCCACAAGATCAACTATGATGAGACATTTTCTCTAGTAACAAAGTTGGATTCCATCAGGTTGGCCCTTGCCATTGGAGCAGCCAGGGGATGGTAAGTACAAACAATAGTTGGACACGAAGAATGATTTTCTTCACAAGGATCTCTCTGAGGATATTTATATGGAGCAACCGCATGGATTCATACAGAATTCATATTTAGTGTGTCAACTCAAAAAATCACTCTATGGCCTCAAGCAAGCGCCTAGAGCATGGTACGCAAAGATGGACTCCTACTTGCTCTCCAAGAATTTTTTCAGATACAAATCCGATCACAATTTCTACGTTGAGGAACACTAACTCACTTATGATCCTAGTCCTGTATGTGGATGATATTTTGATCACCGATAGCTCGGTTTCAACGATTGTTGCGGTCAAGGGCATTCTTCATGACAGGTTTTCAATGACAGACACATGTCCACTCCTTTTCTTTCTTGGTCTCAAGATCAGCCAAGATGCTTCATGCATCAAGCTATCTCAGGCTAAGTATGATCGTGATCTCATGGAGATATTCCACACAAAAGACTGTGAGTCTACACCTACACCCTTCTTATCTGGGGTTAGACTTGAGGATAGTCGGGCTACACCAGTGGTGAACAACACCTTGTATCGACAACTTGTGGGGAGTCTTTTGTATCTCACCCACACTTGAATAAATATATCATATGCAGTAGGAGTAGTCTCTAGGTACATGTAGGAGCCACATGAGTTACACTATAAGGCTCCCAAGCGCATCCTCGGATACATTAGGGCACCATCATTTATGGGATCCACTATGCAGAAGGTTGCAAGTTGGATATCACAGGCTTCACCAATTCTGACTCGACTGGTGATAAGACTGATCACAAGTCCACCTCCAGGTACATGTTGAGTTTGGGATTCGACCCAATCCGTTGGTCGAGAAAAAAGCACTCAGTTATTTCTCTATCTTCACCAGAGGCTAAGTATAGGGGAGCATTCAACGTCACCATCTAGGAACTATGGCTACAAAACTTCCTCACCGAGCTCAACATTTAGTTCCACCGTCAGACTATGATCTGGTGTGACAACCAAAGTACACTCAAATTTTGTCGAGATCCATATGCATTTTATGAGGGAGTTGGTTCATGACAGGGTCATCGATTTGCAACACCGCCCTTCCGTCGAGGAGTCTGCTGACATGTTCACCAAGACTTTCACTGAGAAAAAATTCCATAGTTTGCGTGATCAGCTTGGAGTGAAGGACACAATTACCTACCAATTGTCTTTCTCTTATTTTGATACATTGTACTTTGAGGGAGGGGGGGGAGGGTCCCATGAGGTTTTCCCTCTTTCCTCACTTTATTTCAATGTTCATTAGTTTCATTGTTCATGGGTACCTAACATGGCCTCTGTTGTCGGGACCCATTCATTATGTATACTCCCTAGTAGTGTTCAAGGGGGGTGTTGGAGATATTACACACACCTAGGATTTTCCTTTCATTTTATTTTCCTAAGTTTATTTGGCTATATTGAGGGTCCCTTAATTTGATATATTCTCTCCTCATTGAGGATATTCTCCCCTATACAGGGTGCCACATACCCTCCAACAATCCTCAATTACCTTTCAATTAGACTAGTTGAGTGAAGTGTTACATGTCAACCTTGGATTTATCACCAAGAGTTGCATGCTAACCTCGTGATCATCACCATGAATGCGCACTTGCATTGGGATCATCACTATTAAAGCACATTCCACATGTGTGAGTGATCTCCTCCTCATTTCACTCTGGTTTAGCTAGTTAACTAACGACCTCATGGCCGATTAACTAGGACTAGGTGGCAGTTGACTCCAATGACTGCCAATGTGTGTCACATCTCTCTAAAACACTTCTAATGTGAATTATATTGGCTACTATGGTGATTTAGTTGTGTCATACATAGTATATCACTTGCATTGTAACATTCTCTTACTCAGATTATATAAATTATTTCATTCTTTTCTCCAATTTTTGTATTCTCTCTTCATCGACCATTACAAGTTGTGTATGTTTCATTGTTAGCTAGATGTTTTTTGAAGGTATCTCATAAACTCTACACTTCCCTATCTCATTCACTCCATCCATATAAAAATTATATCCTAGTCATGTATGATTTCTCAAAGATCAAAAGAAAGGTCAAAATGTTGAAAAATTGAATCAATAAAGCCAATGAGGCTAAGAGGTGAAGAGCTAAAATCAAAATCCAAAATATAAATCTTGAGCAACACCACCTTGCTATGATTCCAATGCCCCTAGTCCTTGGCTTGTCTATGAATATATAAATAAAAGGGATTTCTTCGATAAACTGGACACTTAAAGAAAAAGGCTTAAAGGGGTAGTAAGAAATAGTGTTGAGGACAGTTAACTCAATGTTAAGCTCCCTTTCAAAGTTATTATGTAAAAAAAAATCTTGGCTCATGAAAGATAGATGAATGAAAAAATGAATAAAAAAGGGCTTATGCGTGTCCAAGACATTGAAGGTCATCACATGAACTTCTTTCCCCTTCCCTTTCATCATTATTATTCATTTTTTCCTATCTTTCACTTAGGTACTTATGAAATATGGGTTGTCCTAGGACTTGATGCATGTATAAGGGTTAATATTGCTCCCTTGGTAAGATTTAGGAAAGTATTAAAACTAACCCTTATTTTTTATGTTGCGTTAATAGATGTCACCAGGTGATATCATTTAATGGCTTTATAAGAGGCTAGACCCATTATTTCAAGTGGGTCTTGTGCATTGGGACACATGTACCATGCCTCAAAGCTCATGACACTGCATTGGGATCCATGAACTCATATATGATCATATGTACATACATTGAGATCCATGACAATGCATCGAGCCATGATAGGGACATAATATCATCACACATTGAACATGGATGACCTAGATTCATTCTCCTTTCTCAGTTGGATGTTGAATTCATACTCCTGCATTATTTTCTCTCCTTGGACCACACATGGAAGTATTTAAATCATTGGAGGGGTTAGTCACAGAGTAGGGAGGTGGTTACAGGTGGTTACTTAGACCTTATGATGATGTGGCATAATTTATTGATGATTACTTGAGGATCCCAAACATTGATTTATTCACTTGGATAACTCACATGTGTGAAGGTGATGTTATCACTTTTGAGGTTGTTATTTCATGTTTATACCACTCCTTGGTTTGAGGGAGTTTGTTGATGGATGTTGGAGTTATTTGGACCATGTTTGACGCCTCACTTTTCTCTTTGATGGGATGTTGGCACTACTTTTGAGGGGTGCACCTACTTTTGTCTCTCTCTATCCCACATGTGTGGTTTTATCATTGTATTTGGACCTCTTCTAGAGGGTTGTTTTACTCTTGGAGCACTTTATGGGATTTTTGTTGATTTTTGTAGCTTCGTGAGGTATTCTCACTAGAGGCCAAGGTGCCATGCATGTGGGAATTTTTGTTTCCAACAATTTTGACTTTTGTTTCAATGAAATCGGCCTAGAAATGAGGCTAGGGCCTCATGGGCAAGTTGATGGACTTTGTGGGTTTGTGTGGGGGTGCCGCACCCACAAAGAGGATTAAAATATTCTAATTAATTATTGGGTTTATGAAGGGCTCCTAAACTCACTCATTGGACTCTTATATAAAGGAGATATGTCATTGTGACATAAGATCTGAGTGCATAATAGAGATGGAATAAGTGAGTCCACACATGTGCTAGGAGGCTTTGTTATCCCCAAATCCTAGGAATAACTAAGGAGATGATGTCTCGAGGCCCTCGGGTTACAGCCATGGAGTACTGAGAGACTGGTTGACCAATAGTGTCCACTTGCATAGACAGAGACCCAACTCACCACCACAACTCAACTCCAGGTTTATCACGACGATATCCACCACATTAGCTGGCCTCCATAAGACATTAGGTCTTGCTCCATGAGGTACAAGCCAGGTATTATGGTGAGTGTCATCTCAATATTTGAGGCATTTGTGTTTGTTGCATCTATTACTTCTTTTAATGCTTAGGTAGAAGCCCCACACATGTTTTCAACTTGGGGAAGCATGATGTGACCAGGGTAGAGTCAAGGTGGGAATAGTTTTTCATGCTTAGGTAGAAGCCCCACCTTGGCTTCAACCTGAAAACATCCTGAAAGAATAAAAGGCAATAAATGGGCTTGGAAAAAGGTTGCATTGAAAACAAAGGTGCAACACGCCCTCTACAAAGGCACCCATAAATGAGACACTACAACCCCTTGTATGTCATGGACCAAATGCCCAAAAGTCTTCCCCTCATCCATAAAACCTCATCCACATGACTTAAAAAGAGGTCCCCTCAAGAAACATCCCTAAACTTGAGGCACTATTCACCCAATAGGTCATTTTTTCAACCCTCCCATACCTAAACTTGGAAAATTGCATAGGGTCTTTGAGCATTGGTTTATTTTAATGAGGTGGTTTGGATGTAGATGCTTAGATGGATATTTTATTGATTTGATTTACTCATCATGATGCATTTGACTTGAGATCCTTTGAGGGCGTATCCATTTGTTTTTGCAGGACCTAGTTGGTGGATAGTTTTGGAAGAACAAGCCTAGCTTGGGATTTCATGGGGCTTGAATCCCACAGGTTGGATGGCAAGGGAACACACTCTGAATGATGATGGCATGCCTTTGGGGGCCTATAGGACACCTTGGAGGATCTTACCCATCCCCTACATGCCAAACGACTTTCTTGAAAGGGCCAAAACGTCACCTTTTGAGGGCCTGAGGTCACCCTAAGGATATGGTTTGGTGGTGATGATGGACACTTGGCATGTTTTGAAGGAAGAGACCCATGGATCATGGAAGAAATGCTTTGGTTGAATACTATTGGCCTTTGAAGGCCTAACGCTCCCCTCTCCAACTCAACAACTTGACCAAAAGTGTCAAACGTTTCCCAAAAGTGGGGTGATGTCATCTTTTTAGGGTTTCTCTTATGTGCAAAGTATGAATTAAATAATATTATTTTTGTAAAGGGTGCAAGATAAGGGATGTTCACCCCTTATCTTGTGTTTTACCCTAAGTTTTGTGGACAAACATATTTTAGATCATTTTGTATAAATAGAGATCAACTCTATTTCATTTTATCATATCTCTCCCATTGTGAGAAGACTCCTAGTTGAAATTTGTGCCCTCTTTGGGAAATCTCTCTCTCTTGTTCTTTTGTTATGGTTTGTCTTTTCTATTGTTGGAAGTAGTAGTGTGCTACCTCTCTTGGAGCTATTTTCTTGCATTTGTGGTGGATTAATCTTGGTAAAAAGGAGGTTTATCTTATTGATGCTTGGACTAAGTAAGGAATCTATCTTATTGTTGCTTCATTGCTTGGTTACAAGTTTGATTTGATAGACTTCTTGGGGAGTATAAGGGCATACAACCCCACGTCTTAGAATATTTTGTTGCACAAGGTTTTACTAGGAGAAGGAGAAGTAAAAGGGCTTACACCCTCCTAGTATTTCCTAGTTAGCCTTGCTTGCCTTGGGGAGTAAAAGGTTTACACCCGCAAGGAGGTAGAATTGTTAGATATTTATTTATTTGAATCTATAACCCAATAGCTAAAGACACTAATCTAATTTCATTGGAGAAATAAAATTTTGCATTGGTAAACGTGGAAACTTGGGATTTTGAGATTGTCTAAATTGGAAGTTGTTCTAGTTGTTCGAGGCCTCCCAAAGCCCTCAAGGCGTCTTGTTTTTATAATAAATTCTTGCTGATGCTATAACAATAAATCTACATCCAATAGAGCTGCAACAAACCCTAAACACTTTCCTGAATAATTCACAATTCAACCGTCATAAGTTGCTAATATTTTTCCCCTACAATATACTAATCCTAGAACACTTTTTGGGTGGATTACTTGCAATTTTTGGTGGCTGATTTTTCTGTTGTAACAAATTGTTTGCTACATCCATAAGGCTGATAAATTATCTCTGCAACACTTGTTTATAACATCCTTACATTTATGCTAAAGTCTTGCTCTTTCAATCTTGAGTTGTACTAGTTATACCTAGCTTAACTCTTGTATCATTATCTTGACTTTTGGCATTTATTTAGCAGCTCTAATAATCATTTGTTCGTTGATATATATTTTTGTTGACTTCTGCAATTAGGGACAACAAGATTAGATTTATTTTCCACCTAACATATAGCTCGTACAATTGGATTTTCTTATGTCTCGAGCAGGTGCAAACACTTTCCACAAGTACTCAAAGACTTGGCAATCTTAAACGACTTCTTAGACATGTCAACAAAGTCATATTCCAGTTACCAACTTGACCTTTAGGGGCATCCATTCATGAGTACCACTTTCCATCTCATTTCCCCCTAGGGTCACCCGAGATTCTCCCCTTGAGGTGATCACTTCACCTCTAAAGTGATGGGAGTACATATCTGAGGTGACAGTGGGTAGGTCTTCCCTTAGTTGTCTCCATCTTGTGGATTGGTTCGGGATTTTCCCAACCTATAACTTGTGCGATAACATTTTGGTGTCATTGTCGAGGAGGATTTTGAATCCTCTTCTGAAACCTAAAGAAACTTTGGCAAGCTATCCCAAATCCTTTACCCCTAGCTTGCCTAGTGACTCCACTGGAAGGATGTTCCCCTTCCACCCTTGATAAGCTTGTCTTAAAGCTGATCTGGCAACTCCATTATCGGATGCACCCAGAAAAAGAAGTACCCAAGTCCCAAGCATGATTCCAAGCATCATAAACCTTCACCCAAACGGTCTAGTCCTCCTTCATCTCCCACTTCTCATGAGTGTCCATCTACCTCTCTTAGCCCACCATCTTCACCTACTACCTTTACACCTCCACTCTCATCGATGCCTAGTTCACCAAGTGTTACATGGGGCCCGTGGGTTAAAGATGCATACAAACCTTTAGACATGATGAAGATCCATGGATCCCCTCACAAAATATCAAAGGAATTCAAGGAATGGCTCCCCATCGTTTCATCAGATGATCTTGTTACGACCGAAGATCACTTAGATGCCTTCCTCTGCACTCTTGAACCTTATGACCAACATGAATATGTCCGGATGAGACTCTTCTCCTACACCCTTATCGGAAGGGATAAGGAATGGTATGATAGTATTCTTCTAGGAACAATCACGAGTTGGGATCTCTTTCAAGAATGTTTTTCTAGAAGATTCAGAAAAAAACAAAGATTACCAATCCCTTTATGATCAACTCTATAACTACAAAAACAACTCAGGAGAAAGTATAAGGGATTTCAATGATAGGTTCAACACCCTCGTAAGGAGTTTTCCTAAATATTTCAAACCTTCTCAGAGCACCATCCTCAAGTCTTACATGTCAACCATGAAAGACCCTTGCGGATTTCTAAATGGAAAGGGACGCCCTACAACTTTACTTGAAGCCCAAGAAAGGGCATGTGAGATAGAAGAAAACATGACCTCGTCTCTCAGCCACGAGGAGGACTGTCTCGAAGAAATCATTCAGATTATTCAAGTTGACAACTTTCTCGTACCAAACCCTCCCCGTAATATCAGGACATACATGTAGAGGGAACGAGAAGAGGCCGCTAAAAAAATTGTTGATCGCATGATAAGTCTCTTGGGTAAAAAGGAACCAACATCTCAAAAAATACCTCCCCCAACAAATGAGGTTTTGAAGGTTGAAAATAAATGAGAAACAAGGCAGGATGAAGAGAGGTTTTTGCAACATATTCAACAAATTCTAACAGAGGCACATGTAGAGAAGAAAATTGGTGTCATCAAAAGTGAAGAGAAAACTATTTCCCCAGATGAGACCAAAAAGGGAGATTTTGTAAATCATTCCAACATAACCCATCAAGTTCTAGATGAGGGGATTGACAACACCTTCATTTTGGAAAAATCCCTTTTCCTCGACGAAGAAAAGAAGGAAGGATCTTGGGGCTTAGACTTTGATGGGCGCACTCAAGCTCAGGGTAAGGCACATGAATAGTATTGATATCACCAAATAACGAGACTGCCATGTTTTCGTACAAACTTGAGTTTAAGTGCAAAAACAACATTGTCGAGTATGAAGCCCTCATCCTAGGCATGAACCTTGCCATTAAGATGAAAATCAAGTCCCTGCATGTAAGAGGAGATTCAAACTTGATCATTTCGCAAGTTAACAAGAAATTTGTTGCCAAAACCCAAGGTTGAGACCATACGTATATGTCGTCTCGGATGCCATGAAAATTTTTGATAACTTTTCAATCGAATCCATCCCTAGGGAAGAGATTCATTTGGAAGACAACCTTTTCATTTCTGCATCTACCTTACAACTTTCCAAAGAAATCGGTCTCTATAAAGTGGAAGTCAATTTTAGGCCCTCACTACCTGATAACCTGGAACATTCGTAGGATTTTGATAATGAAAACCAGATTCTACGTTTTCTCTAGAATGAAGGTGAATTCTTGGAAGCCCAGATAAACTTATTGGTGGAAAGGGAAAGTATTGAAATCATTGATTTACCTGATGGACCCTTACCTAAAGGTATCGTCCTCTTAGAGAGACTTTTTGATCGAAATAACATGTATAAGGGGAAGTCATCAAGCAAAATCGATGACGAGGTCATTGAATTCAATATTGGCACCAAGAAAACCCCAAAGATGATCAAGTTTGGAAAAGGAACAATGTCTGACAAAACGGAGAAGTCGATTGCCCTCATAAGAGAATTTAAAGATGTTTTTGCTTGGTCTTACAAAGATATGAAGGCTTATCGAGAGGACATCATACAAAAAATTATTCCCCTTTCGACAGAAGCTCAGGAAAATGAACCCGAAAGTTGCGCCACAAGTACAAAAGGAGTTGCAAAAGATGGTTGAGGAAGGAATAAATTGAGCCTATCAGGTACTCATCTTGGGTATCTAATCCAGTCATTGTCAGGAAAAAGACTGGTGAGATCAATATATGCATTGTTTTCATAAATTTGAACCATGCCTCGCTTAAAGACAATTATCCTCTACCAAACATGGAATATCTTCTGCAAAGGGTCGTCGGAGCAGAAATGATGTCCATGCTTGATGGTTTCTCAGGATATAATCAGGTGTTGGTAAAGGAGGATGACCAACTAAAAACTGCTTTCACCACCCCTTGGGGGACTTATAAGTATTTGAGAATTCCCTTTGGACTAACCAACACAGGGGCTACTTTCCAGCGTGCCATGGATTATTCTTTCAGGGATTTAATCGGAAAAATTATTGAGATCTACCCGAATGATCTAACCGTTATCTCCAAGAAAAGGGATCAGCATATCCAACACTTAAGAACGATTTTCCAAAGGTGCGGAGATTACGACATTTCTCTCAACCCTAATAAATCAATCTTTGGCATAGATAAAGACAAGTTATTGGTTCATATTATTTCTAAGGACAAGATCTCAATAGACCCTACCAGGATTGAAGCCATCAAAAATATCCCTCTCCCTAAAGACAAGAAAGCCTTGCAGTCCTTCTTTGGCCAAATTAACTTCATAAGGAGGTTCATTCTGAATTCTGTCAAGATTGTTAAGCCTCTTAATGGATTATTAAAAAAGGATGCTCGTTTAGAATGGGACAATGAAGGTAAGGTAGCTTTCCAACGTATCAAGGAAGCAATGAATATTGCACCAGTCCTGGTCAGTCCAAATTTTGCTAAATATTTCATCATATTCTCTTTTCCTGCAAAGGACACCATTGCAGGAGTTTTGTTGCAAAAAAATGATCAGGGGGATGAACAACTGATTACTTTCATGAACAAGAACCTTAGGGACTTAGAGTTGAATTACACCATTACGGAAAAACAAACCTACGCTCTTTTCAAGTCCCTTAAGCATTTTAGAACTTATGTGGGGTACAACAAAATTAAATCTTTTGTCCCTTACCCCACTGTAAAAGACATCCTATCACAACAAGATTGTCTTGGATCAAGGGGAAAATGGGTCTCACAAATATAGGAATATGATTTAGAGATCAAGCCATCCAAGATAATCAAAGGCTAAGGTTTGGATAAGATGTTTATATAAAGCAATCAAGAAGCCATCGAGATGGGAGAAAAGGAGCAAATATGTTGTCGTAAACAAAATTGAGAACAACGAGTGGTATTCAGATATCATTTATTACTTGACAAACCTCACTTTCCCCATCATTTGGTAGATCATAAGAGAAGACCCCTAAGGCTCAAATCTATGAAATATTGCTTGACAGAAGACGGTCTCGGGTGGAGGAACCTTGATGGGGTGATCCTCAAACGTGTAAATAAGGAAGAAGCTGACACGTTAGTGGTTGACATTCATTCAAGGTATTGTGGAGGCCATTTTGTAGCTCACACTACCACCCATAATATCTTAAGGGAAGGATATTATTGGCCCATTGTTTTCTCCAACACACATCGATATCTCAGATCCTTTCAATTGTGTCAATTCTTTGCCGACAAACAATGCCTCCATGCCCTTCCCCTTAAGCCAATCGTCATAGAGGAACCCTTTCAACAATGGGGACTGGACTTCATTGGTGAGTTCAAGGAAAACTCTAGTAATGGTTATCGATGGGTTTTGACCGCCACTAACTACTTCACAAGATGGGTGGAAGTTATCCCAACAAAGAGAACAACAAAGGAGGTTGTGATGAAGTTCCTTGAGGAAAAAAATATCACTAGATTCGGCATTCCTACCAAGATAACCACGGATAACGCCAAAGCTTTTAGTTCGATGGTGTTCAATGAGTTTTTTTTTTAAGTATGGAATCGTCTTGTCACACTCCTCAAATTATTATCCTCAAGGAAACGAATTAGCAGAATCTAACAACAAAAACATCACGAATATTGTAAAGAAAATTGTTGGGGAAAATAAGAAAAGTTGGGATAGTAAGATAAAGTATGCCTTGTGGGAAGACCGAACAACTACTAAGACCTCTACTAGGAAAACCCCTTTAGAGTTAGTTTACGGGTTAGAAGCGTGCCTACCTATAAACCTCCATATTCTAGCATTGCAAATAACCCAACAATTTTTCCATAGATAAAGAAGCATTGCAGGGGCAAATTGACGAACTTATGGAATTAGATGAGACTCGAAGAATGGCCTTTGAGCAAATGGAAAAGAACCAAGAAAAGGTAAAAGGAACTTTTGATTGTAGAGAAAGGCAAATAGATTTCAAGAAGGGGGACTGGGTCTTAATGTGGGACAAGAGGAGAGAAAAACTTGGAATGCACCAAAAGTTTGATAGTCTTTGGTTGTGGCCCCACAAAATAGAGGAAATATCCGGGCCAAACTCTTTTTATTTTTCCACAACATAAGGGAGGAGGATGCCATTACCGGTAAATGGATCCCTCCTCAAACATTATTTCCAAGGTGGCACTTGACTTCTTCAGGGCCTAGGCCGTAAGTAAGTAGGTAGGTCATCTTGCTTTCCTTGCATTTGCATCTTGATTGCTCATGATAATGTAACTACATTTCATATTTCATTTTTCTCTACTTGCATATTGATTTCATGCTTAGTTTATAAACTTATAAAAAAATGCTAATTTTTTTTTCTATATTAATTTTCATTTTTGTTTTTTATGTATATGGACGAAGGGTCATAGAACCACCCTAGATTTTACAGTGTTATGTTTCAGTATAGGCACAGGTCCACCAGGAGATGTTGTGGTTCTCATGCACTCTACGATGAGTACAAGTCCCCAAGTAGGAGCCAAATGTTATCCCCAACTCCTAGGGATAACTAAGGAGATGATTTCTTCGAGGCCCTCAAGTTGCAGACATGGAGTACCGAGAGACAGGTTGACCACCAATGTCCACTTGCACAGACAAAGACTCACCTCACCACCACAACTCTAGGTTCATCACAACGGTGTCCATCACATCAGCTGGCCTCCGAAAGACATTGGGTTTTTATCCATGAGGTACAAGCCAGATATTATGGTGAGTGTCATCTCAATATTTGAGGCATTTGAGTTTGTTGCATCTATTACTGCTTTTGATTATGTAATGTTTGCTTGGACATTATACTATTTTCCATGTTTCACTTTGGTGGTTGACATTGCACACTAGTAAGTGGGTCACTCTTAGGGATAGTTTTGCTACTGGGAGGTCCTCTTGACGGGTCATCGTTCCATTCCCGACCATACTTGTCAATTTCCACACTTCATCCCCTTATCTCCTTACATTTTGGGATTTTTTGGGTCTACTGACCCAAGAAGGGGTTGTCCCTCATTTCATGGGAAGAAGGGGCTGAAGGCCCAGAGGCTTGTAGCTGGAAAATGTTAAAATCCAATCATTAATCTTCTAGATGCTCGCCCAGGGATCCCGAGGACAATGAAACATCTCTCATAAGAAACTGATGGGTCCCGTGAAAAATAACTAATAATAAAATGCCCACCAAGGTGGAGCATGTGTGGGCATTGTTTTTAATGCTTAAGTAGAAGCCCCACACGTGTTTTCAACTTGGGTAAGCATGATGTGACTAGGGTAGAGTCAAGGTGGGCACAATTTTTCATGCTTAGGTAGAATCCCCACCTTGGCTTCAACCTGGAAACATCCTAAAAGAAAAAAAGACAATAAATGGGCTTGGAAAAAAGTTGCATTGAAAACGAAGGTGCAACACACCCTCTACAAAGGCACCCATAAATGAGACACGACAATCGCTTGTATGTCATGAACCCCATGCCCAAAAGTCTTCCCCTCATCTAGGACACCTCATCGACTTAGAAAGAGGTCCCCTCGGGAAACATCCCTAAACTTGAGGTGAGATTCATCCAATAGGTCGTTTTGTCAACCCTTCCATACTTAAACTTGGAAAATTGCATAGGGTCTTTGAGCATTGGTTTATTTTGATGAGGTGGTTTGGATGTACATGCTTAGATAGCTCTTTTATTGATTTGATTTACTCATCATGATGCATTTGAATTGAGATCCTTGGAGGGTGTATCCATTTGTTTATGCAGGACCTAGTTGGTGGACAATTTTGAAAGAACAAGCCTAACTTGTGCTTCCATGGGGCTTGAAGCCCATAGATTAGATGCCAAGGGCCCACACTCCAGATGATGATGGCATGCCTTTGGAGGCCTAGAGGACGCCTTGGAGGATCTTACCCAACCCCTACATGCCAAACGACTTGCTTAAAAGGGCCAAAACATCACCTTTTGAGGGCTTGACGTCACACTAGGGCTAGGGTTTAGTGGTGATGATGGACACTTGGCACGTTCTGAAGGAAGAGGCCCGAAAGGCTTTGGTTGAAGATTATTGGCCTTTGGAGGCCTAACGCTCCCTTCTCCAACTCAATGACTTGACCAAAAGTGCCAAACGTTGCCCAAAAGACGGGTGACATGTTCTTTTTAGGGTTTCTCTTATGTGCAAAGTATGAATTCAATAATAATATTTTTGTAAAGGAGCAAGATAAGGGTTGTTAACCCCTTATCTTGTGCTTTACCCTAAGTTTTGTGGACATAAAAATATCTTAGAACTTTTTGTATAAATAGAGATCAACTCTATTTCATTTTATCATATCTCTCCCATTGTGAGAAGACTCCTAGCTAAAATTTGTGCCCTCTTTGGGCAATCTCTCTCTCTCTCTCACTCTCTCTCTCTCTCGTGTTCTCTTATTATGGTTTCTCTTTGCTATTGGTGGAAGTAGTAGTGCACTACCTCTCTTGGAGCTATTCTATTGCATTTGTGGTGGATTAATCTTAGTAAAAGGGAGGTTTATCTTGCTGATGCTTGGACTAGGTAAGAAATATATCTTGTTGATGCTTGGACTAGGTAAGAAATATATCGTATTGTTGCTTCATTGTTTGGTTACAAGTTTGATTTGCTAGACCTCTTGGGGAGTATAAGGGAATACAACCCCACCATATCCATCATTTTTGTCTTAGAATATTTTGTTGCACAAGGTTTTACTAGGAGAAGAAGTCAAATGGCTTACACCCTCCTAGTACTTCCTAGTTAGCCTTGCTTGCCTTGGGAAGTAAAAGGGTTTACACCCTCAAGGAGATAGCATTGCTATCTCTTTCTTTATTTGACTCTGTAACCCAATAGGTAAAGGCACTAATCTAATTGCATTGGAGAAATAAAATCTTGCATTGGTAAACGTGAAAACTTGGGATTTTTAGATTGTTTAAATTGGAAGTTTTTCTAGCTGCTTGAGGCCCCCCAAAGTCCTCAAGGCATCTTGTTTCTCTAATAAATTTTTGTTGATGTTATAACTATAAAACTACAACCAATAGAGCTACAATAAACCCTAAACACTTTCTTGAATAACTTACAATTCAACCGTTAGAAGTTGCTAATATTTTCCCCCTACAATCTACTAATCCTAGCACACTTTTTGGGTGGATTACTTGCAATTTTTGGTGGCTGATTTTTCTGCTGTAACAACTTGTTTTCTACAGCCATAAGGCTGATAAAGTATCTCTGCAACACTTGTTTATAACAACCTTACGTTTATGCTAAAGTATTTCTCTTTCAATCTTGAGTTGTACTAGTTATACCTAGCTTAGCTCTTGTATCATTATCTTGACTTTTGACATTTATTTAGCAGCTTTAATAATAATTTGTTCACTGATATATATTTTTGTTGGCTGCTGCAATTAGGGACAAGAAGCATAACTTGGTTGTCCACTTAACATATAGCTCGTACAATTGGTTTTTCTTGTGTCTCGGGCAGGTACAAACACTTTCCGCAGGTACTCAAAGACTTGGAAACCTTAAACCACTTCCGCGACATGTTATCAAAGCCATCTTCCACTTAGCAACTTGACCTATAGGGCCATCCATTCATAAGTACCGATTTCCATCTCATTTCCCCCTAGGGTCACCCAAGATTCCCCCCTTGAGGTGATCACTTCACCTTTAAAGTGATGGGAGTACCTATTTGAAGTGACAGTGTGTAGGTCTTACCTTAGTTGTCGCCATCTTGTGGATTGGATCGAGCTTTGCCCAACATACAACTTGTGTAATAACATGCTTGATGATTTCAACAAAGGGAAATTCTACTTGGGGAGAAAATATGGCCAAAGGTTGAGGACTCTCTATTTTTTGTTCTTGGCACGGAAACGCACACCTCACATGTGGGAGAGAGAGACAACCTCAGAAGGAAGATATTGTACGAAATGGAGCGAGTCCTACAAAGTGTCCGTATAGTTTTCTGCATGTACGCGGGTTGCAGTTGAAACACTAATGTACATATGTGGTTTGTTGTAGGAACAATCACATACATCCGTACAAGCTCTTCTGGGCAAGGGAAGATCCGTACAGGCTGACGTCAGGTGACCTCAACATGTTGTACAGGTGGTCTGCAACAGATTTGTGGGCAGAGAATATTTCCAGGATATTATTGAGGTTTGGTTTTCTGTTTTGTATGGTTATTGGAGAACAAGGTTTTTCTCTTTTTGGTGACTTGGAAGGCAAAGTTGCTAATATTTTTCCCCTACAATCTACTAATCCTAGTGCACTTTTTGGGTGGATTACTTGCAATTTTTGGTGGCTGATCTTTTTGTTGTAACAACTTGTTTGCTACAGCCATAAGGCTGATAAAGTATCTCTACAACAATTGTTTATAACAACCTTACATTTATGCTAAAGTCTTGCTCTTTCAATCTTGACTTGTACTAGTTATACCTAGCTTAGCTCTTGTATCATTATCTTGACTTTTGACATTTATTTAGCAGCTCTAATAATCATTTGTTCATCAATATATATTTTTGTTGAATGATGCAATTAGGGACAACAAGCTTAACTTGCTCGTCCACCTAATATATAGCTCGTACAATTGGCTTTTCTTTTGTCTCGGGCAGGTACAAACACTTCCGCAGGTACTCAAAGACTTGGAAACCTTAAACCATTTTCGAGACGTGTCATCAAAACCATGTTCCACTTAGCAACTTGACCTATAGGGCCTGTTATCCCCATTTTGTGGATAACTAAGGAGATGATGTCTCAAGGCCCTCATGTTGCAGATATGGAGTGTCGAGAGACTACATGACCAACAATACCCTTTGCACAGATGGAAAACCCACTCAACACCACAGATGGTCACAGGTTAGCAGATGGCATCCACCACAACAGTTGGCTTCCGAAAGGCAGTGGGCCTTGCTCCATGAGGTACAAGTCAGTATTATGGTGAGCATCATTTCAATATTCAAGCCATTTGATTATGTTGTATCTTAGCTTGCTCTAGATTTCATGATATATGCTTGGACATTATGCATTTTTCCCTGCTTCACCTTAGTGGTTGACATTGTGCCCTAGTAAGTGGTTTTTCTTAGGGATATGTTTGCTACTGGTAACTCCCATAATGAGCCATCGTACCGTTCCCGACCATACTTACCACTTTCCATCATTATTCCCCTCCATTTCCTTATCTCTTGGAATTTTAGGGTATATTGACCCAAGAAGGGGTTGTCCCTCATTCTATGGGAAGAAGGGGCTAAAGGCCCAAAGGGATTGGTGTTGGGTAAAAGATAAAAGCATTATATAAACCTTTCAGATGCTTCGCCCAGGGATCACCCAAGAAAGCAATGAAACACTTGTCTTTGAATAAAGGGGACCCACAATATAATAAAGAATGTTTAAAAGGTTAGTTGAAGGATAGGAGGTCTCATAATGAGCCGACCTATCACATCCATGGATATCTAGTGGTATGGCATTGTCACCATCTAGTCACCAAACCAGGGCAATGGCTCTTAGTTGCATGGTTGAGAGAAAGTGGATATCATCACGAGCCAACCTTCTCATTTCCATTAGGTCTTTGTGAGGGTGACATTGCCATCACCTAGTCACCACGCCAGGGCAATGACCTTCAATCTCTCCTTATGCTATTATGAACGAAAATATAAAGAAAGAAAGATAAAAGGCAATTGACGGGCTTGGAAAAAGTGCATTGTGGACGAAGGTACCACACACCTTCTACAAAGGCACCCATGAATGAGACACTACGACCCCTTGTATGTCATGAGCCCTATGCCCATTGAGTCTTGACCCCATCCACCTCATGCACTTTACATGGCTTAGAAAGGGACCTCTTGGAAGCTTTCCATGACCTAGGGCAAGATCTACCAATAGGACACCTCGTCAACCCTCCCATATTTAAGCTTGACAAGTCACATAGTGTCTTTGAGTTGTTAATTGTTTGATGCACATGCTTAGATGGCTTATTTATTGATTGGACTCACTTATCATGATGTTATGACTTGAGATCCTTGGAGGGCATGTTCATTTGTCTTTGCAGGACCTAGTTGGTGGACAGTTTTGGGAGAACAAGCCTAGCTTGGGCTTCCATGGGGCTACAATCCCAGAGGTTAGATGTCAGAGGCCCGCATGCCAGATGAGATAGATCGGACTTGGACGACCTCGATGATGACTTGGACGACCTAGCCCACCCCTTACTTGCCAAATGATTTTCTCATAAGGGGCAAAACGTTCCACTTTTGAGCTTGATGTCATGATCTTGGGGGCTAGGGGATGGTGATAAGGTGCCACTCTTTGACACATGGACATTTTGGGGAGAAGAAGGTCTTCACCATGATATGAGTGCCTAGATGCTTGACACATGGCCTTTGGAGGCCCATGCATGCTTCTCCAACACCAACGATTTCCTCAAAGTGGCAAAACATTCCCTAAAGGGGTGACGTCCTCCTAGATTAGGGTTTAATTTGTGAAAAAAGTGAAATTTTAAGTGAATTGTTTAATATTACTTTGTTAAGGGGGCAAGATTAGGGTTGTTGACCCCTAATCTTGTGTTTTACTCCTTAATTTGTGGACAAACTAGGTTAGCTACTTTTAACATAAATAGAGATCATAAGATCTCATTTCAAATCAGAACTCTCCCTCTTGTGAGAGACTTGGTCTGAAATTTTCGRCCCTCTTGGCTCTTTTAGCTCTTGTGCACTTGTTTATGGCTATGTTATGAATGGTTGACGGAGGAAGGCCTAGTGCTAGCTTTGGATGATGCTTTCTAGCTCTTGTGGTGAATTGTCTTAGCATTTCTCTTGATCTTGGTATGGTTTTTAGTCTCTTGCTATCATTTTATTCAAGTCAAGTATTGTTATGCTAGGAGCTAGGTGGACAGTATAAGGGCATACACCCTCACCATAGCCTTCATCATTTTATTTTCTTCATCTCATTGATTTAGGGGTTTGCTAAGAGAAGTATAAGGACATACACCCTCTTAGCTTAAGCCCTAGCTTAGAGAAACTTTCCTTGGGAAGTAAAAGGGATTACACCCCCGAGGAGGTAGCTTCTCTAAGCTCCTTTTAACTCCATTTACCCAATAGTAAAGGCACTAGTCATTGATTTGTTGCATTGGAGAAATAAAATATTGCATTGGGAAACGTGATTTTCAGTCATTTTTACTTCTTGCAAAGTGGATTGTATTCCTTGTGCCTTGGGCACCTCACAACCACTAGGACGTTCCCATCTGGGGGCTACTTATTGTTGTTGTTACAAAATTGTATCTTCAGCCACTAGGGTTGCATAAACCCTAACTTACTTGCTTGAATAACTCTCTTATCAACCATTGGATTTTGCTCAAAGTTTGCACACTTGTTCTCTTTGGTCTAGCGTAGTTTTTGGCAAAATTTGAGGAGGTGGCTGATTTTCTTGTTGTAATACATTGAATGTTACAACCAGAAGGCTGATATAATTTGCTGCAAACAAGTGTTTACAACAACCTTATATTTTATGATAAGAGTATTGGTTTTTCATCTTGAGTTTAGCTAGTCATTCACTATTTTTTCTCTTGCATTTTCTACTTGATATTTAGCATTTATTGAGCAACTTTCAGTATCATTTTCTTGCTGATATATATTGTTTTTTATTACTGCAAATTAGGGACAACAAGCTTAACTTGTTGATCCAGCTAACATATATTGTTGCAAAGTGTTTTTTCTTGTGTCTCAAGTAGGTACAATCATCCGGAGAGGTATTTTACCTGTGGGGCAACAATCACTTGACTTACAAGGCACCTCTTTCCACCTTTCACTCCACTTAGAATTGACCTATAGGGGCTTCACTTCCATCCATCTTCATCTTCATCTCAATCCCCCTATGGTCACCGGGATCGCCTCCCTAAAGTGGCCTAGTCACCCTTGAAGTGCGGGACCTACATCGAGGTGACATTAGGTGTAGGATTCCCAAGTTGTAGCACTTGCCTTGTGGTTGGGTCGAGCTTTGCCCAACCTACAACTTGCGCTATAACAGGGTCATCCATTCATAAGAACCACTTTCCATCTCATTTCCCCCTAGGGTCACCTGGGATTCCCCCCTTGAGGTAATTACTTCACCTCTAGAGTAATGGGAGTACCTATCTGAGGTGACAGTGAGTAGGTCTTCCCTTAGTTGTCGTCATCTTATGGATTGGGTCGAGCTTTGCCCAACCTACAACTTGTGCGATAACATGCTTGATGATTTCAACAAAGGGAAATTATACTAGGGGAGCAAATTTGGCCTAAGGTTGATGACTCTATTTTTTGTTCTTGGCACGGAAAGACACACCTCACGCATGGGAGAGAGAGACAACCTCAGAAGGAAGATATTATACGAAGTGGATCAAGTCGTACGAAGTGTCCATACACTTTTGCGCATGTACACGAGTTGCAGTGGAAACACTCACGTAGATACGCGGGTTGTTGTAGAAACAATCCCGTACATCCGTACAAGCTCTTCTGAGCAGGGGCAAATCCGTACAGGCTTATGTCAGGTGACCTCAGCAGGCTGTACAGGTGGTCTACAACAGATTTGTGGGCAGAGAATATTTCCAAGATATTGTTGAGGTGTGGTTTTCTGTTTTGTATGGTTATTGGAGAACAAGGTTATCTTTTTGGTGACTTTGGAGGAAAAAGTTGTCCTCGGATTTTTAGTGATTTTGTATTGGCTAGGAGGGCTGGTTTTTCCCTCAATATTTCTGATGATAACAAGATTACAAAACTGATATTGTGTCTCATGTGTATTGGTGATTCATCTCTGATCTTTGTGTTTTCGCTGCATATGTTTTTCAGTGAATAATTTTCAGTGTAGAATTGTTTAGTTATAATAGCTCGGGTGTTACTGTTGGTTCACTAGGAAACAATTTCTCACATATGAGTTGCATGTGAAAATTGACAATTTGTTATGTCATTTATTATATTTTCCCATGGTTTTGACTGGGCTAATGGTTTTGAACTCATGGTATTGAGCTAGCACAATGGATTCAAATTATATTTGAGGAGGATCTTCACCTATAAAAGGAAGACTCCTTCCTCATGTCAAATTGGTGGAGATTAATGAAAAACTTGGCTTAAAGAGTTCTTTGTGTATCTATTTCTCTTCTTGGGTGAATGTTTAGATATTTTTCAAGGATTAGATAAACACTTTTCAGAGTTTGTTGGATGAAAAAGAATACTACAAGGCCAAAGAAGGGTGAAACACTCCACTTGGAAGGGTTCTCAAGACAAGATTTTCTAACCTTTCCCCTTTGATCATTGAAATTATTGTTCATGCATTAAGGTAGAACGTCCTAGGGCTCTGTCCTTTTGCTTGGTCAACCTTTAAGTTCACCTTGCTAGCATTGGGAAAGGCTTCTTCATGTGCTGATCCTACCATCCAATCTTGAAGGGAAGCTTCTAACCCTAGGCAACGCTTGAGGGGCAATCCTTTGGGTGCCATCAACATTGTCTCATCCTAAACCCTAGACCTCACCTTGATTTGACATAGCGACCCCATAGCCCTCCAAAGGCATTGGTCTTTCATTGTCTTCAACGGCCAAAAAAAAAAGAATCGACTTTTTCCTTTTATCCATTTTTTTGTTTAACGATCTAGGGTTTCACCATGCATAATCTCCATGCTAGATTGTTTTGAGCTTCATTGCCATATCCTTCAATCCAATTCAAGCTAGCTTATTCTTCATTGAACTTTTTATTGTTAGCATTTAGGGTTTGATCCATTGATATCTTTATTCACCTAAAGGTTCAAACACTAGGGTTTGTTTTGCACATTCACTTTAAATCTGACCTATATCTTTTGTGCAGCCCTAATGGCCTTTCTTGGAAGGTCTCTTGAGCCATAAAAGCCTTGATTGCTTGCTGCCCCATTCCCTGAAAATTTTCGAGTGTATTGTGTGGGGGTTTAGTGTGTTTTCCACCTCTTTTGAGTCGTGTTACAGGGGTCTCTTGTTCCTAGCTATCCCAGCCATCAAACTGATGAAGAAAAGGGTGTAATGACCCTCTCTAAACCCTTGACGTTGCCATCCTTGACTACTGTCTTCTCTCCCTTTATTGACTCTAAAAGACCGCAGATATACTGAGATCAAATAGCGATTAGTGTCTGTCCTTTGCAGCAGCGTTTGGATACTTCTTTGCCTCACTGGTTTTCCACACACATACCCATCCTAAGCCACCTCAAACGACCTTCCAAGTGGGTGTATCATTCCCTATTACTTCACTGGTTTGGAGGCCAAATTTATTACAGACAGGGTTTCAAATATATGATACATGTTGCATGCTGTGTTTTGAGTACTGTTTACAAATGGTTTGTTGATCTTAATACCCTAAATATCCATGTGGCAAATGAACAAGTGAATTGGTAACACAACTTTGGAAATCAGATTAACAATACAGCTGGTATACATGCTTTGAAATCTGGACCTGAACATGCTCATATGAATTGTTTGTACCTCTGCTGATACACTGTAATGTTTGTTGGTGAATAAATGATAATGAATTGATATAGCATATGAACACATGCTTTGGATCAAACGTGTTTTACAGTTAGCTGCTCCATTGAATGATGATGAATGGTCTATAACTGCTATGCTCTCATGAATATGATCCTGCAAATGAAACATATGTTATATTAGCTCGTGTACCCTTGCAAACATTACATTGAATATTTTACATTGCATGTCACTGGTTGTTGGTTCATAGAATCAAGTGATAGTGTATTGATATGACATATTGAATGCAAGCTTTCACTTTCCAAGTATTTATCAACCATTGTCTTCTCTCATTTGTCTTGAGTTATTCCCTTAGAGAATTCAACCTTGAGTCAAACCAAGTCCTTGTCCTCACCCATCCGAAATACAATGATAGGACCTAGTTTGACCCCATAGGAAAACCCTCCTTAAGTTAGAAACCCTAGCCTAGAAGTGCAGAGGCAAGGCCGCTGAGGTGACAATGTGCGGTTTGCCTATCTGTTGCCTCAAGCTCTCACTCGCAGGGCAGGGCTTTCCCTTGATGAGAGTTTGAGCGGTAACAAGTAGTATTTGTTGTAAGAGCACCTGAGTGGGCCCAATGGTTAAGAACATGTGTTATCTCCGGGGAGGTCACAGGTTCAAAACCGGCGGGGGGTAGGGATGCTCATATTGGCCCGTTGTGATAAGGCTAGAAGGGTAGACGACCCCTGGGATAGAGGTTTCACTTAGGTGGTGCCTCGGGACGTCTCGGCCCCTGCTGAGTCACAAGTTATTGGTATATCTGGCTTGCGGGTTGTTGGATATACTCTTGGGAGGTTGCTGTTCCCATGGTTAAAAAAAAAACCAAGTAGTATTTGTTGTGATGCAGAAAATACTTGCAGGCACTCAATGTTTAAAATAAAATTGGCTAAGATTGTATGTGTATTAGAGATATTTGTGATGCAAAGCAACATAGATGCATGCCCACTCAAATTCTTCTCAAAATTGACATTGAGCACCTCCACATGTAACGAAGATAATGAAGAGTTGGCATTTAAACCCCAGCCCATTTCCCATGGCTTTCTACCAAAGTATTTTATGCACTGATTCAAATGAAAAGAGTTACAAAACTATGCTTGTTCTTTTACTACTATGCTTGTTCCACAGTAACAAAAGGGGTTGTAGGTGGCAGTTTCCCAAGAATTGCTCATATTTTATATATTCAATAACCATTTCACTTCTACAAAAAAATATTTGGACAAAAATAGGTGACAATTGCCCCAGAAATTGTTTGTAGTTTCACATATCACAAAAAAGAATCCCCTTACAATATTACTATTAACAAACAGCGAGCATAACAAACTAGAGGGAAGCTGGGCATCAATCGCCTTTGAAAGATTCAACTTAATGCTTATATATGCACATGGAGGTGTGCACAACAATGATTTAACCTTTACCAGCTATTCACCGCAGATTTTTATCTGTGATGAAAACACAGCAAGGGCTTCAAGTCTAACCAAAAGGACGACAATCTTGCCAAACATTGAACTTCTGGAACAATATGCACATAATTGATAGACACCATAATAAAGGCATGAAATTCTACTAAAATCATCTCTAGGAGAAGAGGGATATTGCCAATTTAAAAGTTACTGCCAATTATAACCCCCAAAATTTTATCTTCATCCACAAGCACTCTTGGAAATGCCTGATCACCCTGCTGACAAGAGAATCATATGATGAGAATTTCTTTAGATACAATAGTAATGATTATTCTATATTTTTTTAATATTTTCTCTATTTTAGAATGAAATGAATTACCATATTCATACATTAATCCCAGGAAGGCATTTCTGCTTCAGAGTTTGCCAATTCTGCTGAAGAGGAACTGTTATATGTGGATGTATTACTATGTGTCGAAACATCAATACTGATTCTTTGATATGCTGGCTCCAGAAAATACTCATGCCATAAATTCAGCCTTGTGCCCTTGCTTTTGACTGTGACACAGCTCTCCACTCGCGAGTCTAATAAAAGAAGAATGTCATTTAATGAAAACAAAACAAAATGATAAATTTTTAAAATGGAAGAATATGATATACAGTACTAATATGAAAACATGCAACTGATGTATTCATTAAATGCACGGAAAAGAAAAATACCCACCTCAAGTTGGCTATTTCGATGGTTGTCAAAAATACGAATCATCAAGTCAATCTCTCTCTGTATACATAACTTATTATTAACATCAATTGCTGGAATGAACATAGTTTCTTGAAAGAATATATGTGATATTTAGTTTTACAATGTTTACATGTCAAGTATAAAAACTAGAAGAGATGATTCAAGCTACTGATATACATTGAAATGAATCTTTCCTTTATTTAATATGTCACAAGCACAAAGTCTAAGAGACTGTCTCCTTTGGGAATAATCAATAACACCAAAAACGGCAGTTATTTTCGTTAAAGACGGAAAAAAATGACAAAAAACATGTCAAGATTTATTCTTAAAACCAAATAAGATTTATTCTACCACCAGCGGAGTAGCATTTTCTCAAGAAAACACAACATTTTGCAGAAGAAAAGCAGGCTAAGATATGATTCATATTCTGATCCAGACACAAGGTCCAAGTCCAAGGGATGTGTGGCTAAAGATGTTAAAATCTATGCAAGCACAAGTAAAGCAGAAAGAGGGAGACACATTAAAGAATCAGGATGCTGAATAATTTTGTTGCAAACAGTATTCAGATTGGACTAACTACTTTTTCAATGTCTCTCAGGTCTCCATCTGCAAATTGATAACCTAACAGTTACATTCTTCTTGTATCCCTTTTCTTTGTATCTTGGGCCTTTATTTTTCTTTGTATCTCTTTCCTTTGAAACTTTAGAATTGCTGTGGCACTCCCATATTACTGTTTTGACTTGCTGTACTCTGTATTTCCGTTGATCTATTTTGGTCAATTGAGGCCGTTAATAAAATTATTTTATCTTTTCTATTGCAAACATTTCCATTAGCAAAAAGCACCAGTGGTGATGAACTAGGGACATTGGAAGAAAATGGGAAAAAATAGGCAACTTTAGATATTTTTAAAAAGATCAGCGAAAAAACAGCACAAATTGGCAAAAATCACCAAAAATAAAATAGCAATTTTTTAACGGCGAGATTTCATTTTAAAGTAAACATCACTAAAAAGTGCAATGTTGCCAATAAATTGGTGAGTTTTGCAACTCTTAAGTAATATACTGAAGTCGATGATTTTATTTATGTGTTCCCTTCTTTTCTTTTGAAATATCATATATTGGCTATTGGTTGTGGCTTCCGGACTACTCATGCCCCCTTCCTGCCGTATTTGTGTTGCAAGGTCTTAGGGGCTTGCAAGCACCTCATCTTTCACAGTGCTGGATTGCAGCAGTACTTGGCCCACAAGGTGGAGCTGCAATGTTTACCTACAGGCTACAATGCAAGGTTGCAGTGGTGTTGATGTTAAATTTAGAGCAGCTATTAAGTTATTTTCAATTTACTAGACAATCATAGCATAAGCAAGATCACTGAAAGATACACAATCACAAGGTACACAACATTTATCCTGGGAAACCCTCATGGGGGAGAAAACCCAGCAAAAACTTCCTTAATATAGATTGCCAATATGATGCCAAGATAAAAGACCAAACACAAGAGAATATCCAACACTGAGCAATGCGCCTCTCTCTCTTCTTCTTTTGGCAACTGCAGCTTCCTTCAAACTTGCACACTAGATGAGTGACTTGAGTGAGTGTAAGAATGAGGCATCATCCTCTCTTATTTATACTAGCTCATAGGTACTAGGGTTGTGTCTCTTCACCAAGCTGGGCTGACTTCTTCAACTAGTGGCTAAAACCACTTTAATTAGCCCTAGGGGCCGACTTCTCACTTAGCCTCATTTAATTAGGGTTTGACCAATCCACAAAAGGGGATTTGGTCATACATAAGTCCCGACATGATCAATCCACAAAAAGGGATTGATCTATTTAATAATAACTCAATAATAAGTAGAATATATTTCGTAGTTACAATATTTCAACACTCCCCCTTAACAAGAACGGTATTCTACAACATCATCAGGAGAGAGAGAGGGCAGCAACATCATCAACATCTAGAACACTGACTGGCACATCTATAAATCATCGGAAGTTTTTCTCATCATCAATAACATCATCATTCACAACATGGAGCTGGAATAGTATCATCATTGTCATTCACAGCATGGAGCTGGAATAGTATCATCATTCACAGCATGGAGCTGAAATGGCATCATCATCTTTATTCTCTGCATCAACATCAATTAGTATAACACTAATACAACATCATCAATCGGTACAAGACTGATACATTATCATCAACATCTTCAGCATGAAGCTGAAGTAGCAACATCATCATCATCTTCGACATGAAGCTAAAGTAGCATCATCATCATCATCTTCAGCATGAAGCTGAAGTAGCATCATCATCATCTTCAGCATGAAGCTGACGTAGCATCATCAATGGCATGAAGCTAGAATCACCAACACGAGGCTAGTACATCATCACCAACAACACAAGGTTGGAGCAACAACATCATCAACAACACGAGGCTAGAGCAACACCATCATCAACAACACGAGGCTGGAGCAACAACATCATCAACACGAGGGTGAGATAACAACATCATCAACACAAGGTTGAGATGATAACATCATCAATATCATCAACACAAGGCTGAGATAACATCATCATCATCATATAGCAACAACATGAGGTTGGTGTAACAACATTTTGTGGTACTCTGACAGTCCCTAGGGATCTACCCAGGAATCATAAGATTCCCTAGGATATAAAATCCTAACGTAGCTACCACATGGTACTTTGACAGACCGTCCTTACCGGACCTTCAGGATCTGCCCAGGAATCATAAGATTCCCTAGGATTATAAAAATCCTAACAGAGCTACCACTACTGACCATAGATGGCATATACATGCAAAGGTACACTGACAGACTGTCCTTACCGGACCTCCGGGATCTATCCAGGGATGATCAATCCCCTAGGATATAAAATCTTAACTAAGCTACCCATTGTTGGTCAGGATACCATAGTATCATCAGCATCATTCCCCCTTTCGAGGGAGGTCCTTTTGAACTATACCAAGCTTGTCTTGAAAGTATTCAAAATTTACATGAGACAGAGACTTAGTCAACACATTTGCAACCTGCTCATCTGTGCCAACATATTGGAGCTTTACAGCTCCCCTCTGCACCATATCACAAATGTAGTGATACCGGATTTCTATGTGCTTCGACTTATCATAGGGTTCTTCGTCATCTTTATACAACTCTGGTTATCACATAGAATCACAGTGGCTTCCATCTCCAGATCAAATAGACCTGTCAACAACTTCTGAAGCCATATGGCTTCACAACTAGCAGAACATGCTGCAATGTATTCCGCTTCTGTCGTGCTAAAAGCAATACTGGATTGCTTCCTGCTCTGCCATGAAGTCATCGTTGACCCCAAACTGAAACAACATCCTAAAGTGCTCTTTCTATCAGAAACACTTCCAGCCCAATCTGAATCTGTATAACCAATCCGTCTGAAGTCATGATCTCCAATATAATAGAGACCAAAGTCCAACATACCCTTAAGGTATCTCATCACATGTTTTGCAGCAACAAGGTGAACACGTCTGGGCTCTACCAGGTACTGACTCAAGGTGTTTACAACAAAACATATATCTGGCCTGGTATTCGTCAGATACATCAACGATCCAATGATTTGTTTGTACAACATAGCATCAACCAATTCTGACGAAGAATCAACCAGGAGATTCAACTTTGTTTCCATGGGTGTGTTCATGGCTTTACATTCCAACATGTCAAACCTCTTCAGTATTTCAACTGCATACTTCCCTTCGTTAAGGAAGATCTTCTCTGGACTCTACCAAACTTCAATACCTAAGAAATAATGCATCAGGCTTAGGTCTTTCATCTCAAATTCTGCAGCGAGCTTCTTCTTACAATCAGTGATGAGCTTTTCTTCTCCAGTCAAGAATAAGTCATCTACATACAACAACAATATAACCGGCTCATCATTCATAACCTTGAAGTAAAGGTTAGAATCAGATTTACTCTTGGTGAAGCCCAAGCTTGTCAGGAAACTATCAATTCTGCCATACCAAGCTCTAGGAGCTTGCTTCAACCCGTACAGAACCTTCTTCAACATACATACATGAGTCTTTCTATCTTCAACTTCAAACCAAATTTTCACATCACATTGTACTAAACTGGTACACTTGTTGAACTGTAACTCAATCTGCACAATCATGTCTATGTGCTTTTTGCAAAGCACTATCTGTCTGAGAGTATGTTCTTTACTTTCTCTGCAACTGTTCCTTCTAGAACCAGGACTCTGCACTTGTAGTTGCTATTTATGAAGTTGAGAATGACTTGTTTCATTCCCACTGTAAATGTTGCATTCTGAGAGTAACTCCTCTACTTCATCACGACAACAACTTCATCTGAGACTAAGAGTGGCTCAATAACTGATACTAAAAGTATCTCTTCTTCTTTCATGGAGGTAACTCTATCTGCTATTGTAGTCATGCCTTCATGATCCAACTAATGTATTACACCAACTGGCACTGGAGATGACTCAATCTCAAATATAGGGATTGCTCCCCTTGAATTTCATACTGTCATGGTTGTTTTGGTTCTCTTCATGAATACTGGAACTATTTCTTCAATTACTGGAGTAAGTGTCTCGTCATAGTCTTCTCCCTATTGCTGGGAGAATCCTCTGGACATAATTCAGTCTTTGTACATCTCCAACATGCTTGATCTATTAGAATAATCTTGGAAGTCAACAAAGACTTCCCTTCTAGTCTCATGGAAAAATCCATATTCCAATCTTCCTGATTGGCTTCCTTCTCTATCACTGAAACAAGGGAATCTTCCCAGGAGATTTCATATCTCCTAGAAGTCTCTGAAGCTATGATCTAGTCTTCTCATGGCATCTGTCTCCCAGTCCTGGAAGATGTCTCTTCATCTGATCCTTTCTGAGATCAGGCTTACTCTGAATCTTGATTTCTTCTGAGTCTACAAGGACTTCATCATCTCTATAGGATATACTTGGTGTTGAATACCAAGTCTAAATATGAAAAAATGAGTCAGACTTCAAACAAATTCTGCTTCCTGTCAAGGTGGCTTCATTATCCTTTGAACAAGTCTACTGTGAGTTCTTGTTCTAATGTTCGATCATCTTTGGAGCCTTCTGCTCCTTACAATCAATCTCCATATGAGATACTCTGGATCTCAAAAAATAGCTTCTTCTTCATCTTCTTTGGTACATGAATGTATATGGTCATGTACACAGTCTACTTCATGTCTCATTTAGTATGTTGCCTTCTGCAACCTTCACTATAGCTTCCTCAAGGTTATCACCTGTGACCTGAAACAAGGTCAACAAAACAACAAGCAAGAATAACACTCTTTTGATAATAGTAATAAAAAATAGCACGAATAATTGTCACAGTAGCTCCTTTAGAGCTATCACTTGTGACCTGCCTGAAACAAAGATCAAAAGTAAGAAATACAATAAGAAATGATATCAACACTCTTCTAGTGTTGTGATCAAACATTCCTCCATGGTAATCTGGAACCAACACAAGAAGTTTCTCCTAGAGATGTTACTTGCATCTGGTAAATGATCTCAATATGCTCACATGCTACCAAGTATGACCCTTTTCAAAGACCACTACCTCAACTATAGTGTTTACTTGTAACGAGGTAGTTATTAAACTTGTCATGTGCAACTTTGAATTTTGTCAACTTAATCAATCAAACCTGGAGTCTTGTCCTCAAGAATGAGTGTGTTGCTTTTCTTCCAAGTTTCCTTCACTCAAGATGACAAGTGCTTTCTTCAACCTGTCCTCTGTACTAAGACAATATGCTATCTTGACAGAAATCTAAGTTAGAGAATAAACTCTAATCTCAATCTAATACCTTGACTTTAATTTTTGACCAAGGGTTAGTATGATGGTCATAACTTCAACATACAACCTAGATGTTCATAAGGTCAAAATAATGTCATAACAAATAGATGCATATAAAATGATCAAACCTGAGGTGCATTATTCCTTTGAATGTGTTGGATCTGAGATCCTTCTTGATCTATGACAAAAGATCCCTTCTCTTGTAAGTACCCTTTATAATAATGCATTTTAAACATATGTAAGTACATACCTCTGATAGTATCTTGCTAGGGTAAGGTGCACTAGGACAATAGTCCCAACACTTCACAAAAACTTTCACTGCAACTGGTACTGCAGTTGGTGCTGCAACTGCAACTGGTGTTGCAACTGGCATGAAGGAACTAGCACTGCAACTGATACTGCTACTGTAGCTGTAACTATTACTGCAACTACAACTATAACTGCAACTGCAACTGCAACTGGTACTTCAACTACAACTGCAACTTAGGGTTTTATGAGGAAACACTAATTTTTCAAACTTCAAATTTTGGAATTATGATCCAAGGACTAGATGCGATGGGCTGAGGCGAGTAGGCTGGAACAGTCTGTTTTAGAAAATCCGAATTTTACCCTTTGAAACTGAGCCTACGCAAATTTGGACTGGTACTTCTGGTACTGGTTCTGGTTTCCTAGTTTTCTGGTTACCAGTCAAAACTAGGGTTTCACTTTCCGGAGGCTCTGGCCACTGAAAAGGTGCGCTCAAGCTGCCAATGAGTTCGCTAGGCTAGGGCGCACTTCTAGATGGTTTTTAGTCAGAAATTCTCTTCCAACAAAAAGCCCTAATTTTCTTGTACGACAACAATGACGTTTTTGGTTACCCAGTGAAAGGTGCTCTACTCAGTTTAGCTCTGATCCCATGTTAAATTTAGAGCAACTATTAAGTTCTTTTCAATTTACTACACAATAATAGCATAAGCAGGATCACTGAAAGATACACAATCACAAGGTACACAACATTTATCCTGGGAAACCCTCATGGGGGAGAAAACCTAGCAAAAACTTCCTTAATATAGATTGCAAATACAATGCGAAGATAAAAGACCAAACACAAGAGAATATCCAACACTGAGCAATGTGCCTCTCTCTCTTCTTCTTCCGACAACTGCATCTTCCTTCAAACTTGTGCACTAGATGAGTGACTTGAGTGAGTGTAATAATGAGGCATCATCCTCTCTTATTTATACTAGCTCATAAGCGCTAGGGTTGTGTCTCTTCACCAAGTTGGCCGACTTCTTCAACTAGTGGCTAAAACCACTTTAATTAGCCCTAGGGGCCGACTTCTCACTTAGCCTCATTTAATTAGGGTTTGACCAATCCACAAAAGGGGATTTGTTGAGATTTGGTAGCTTGGAGGTACTTCTGCATTGGCAGCGCTCAGCATGCGAAAGTGACCAAGCAAATTATCTCCTAGTGACTTTATAATTATAAAGTGACTTTATAAAGTGATTTTATATAGTTGAGTCTTTTAATTTCGAAATGTAAAAGTGACTTTATGATGTTATGGGTCACTTTATTAATTAAAGTGATCTCAACGAATGATTAAATCGTGACCGTTTATCTCAAGGGTAAGTGAAGAGTCACTTGAGGGAGATCAAAGGTTAGAGGAATTACAATTCGAAATTGATAAAAGGCAGCTCATTAGGAGATGAGGGCGCACTTGTTGAGGAGAGCTTGAGGGAGATTGAAGGGGCACGCATCCCAAAGAGGTTTCTTAGCTTGGAGGGAAAGGGTTTCAGCAGCCAAGAGGAGGCACACATCCCTAGGAGGATTGGCACGCATTCCTAGACTGCATCAGCTTTAGTGGAGCCCATACAATACGGATTGGAGGAGGTCGTACAACATCTTTTTGTTTGCTTTGCAGCTCCAGCCAACTCAGAAAATTCTGCTGTGTATTGGCACAATTTTCTAGGAGTTTCTCTGCTGAAAACAGATCCGTACAGAAAGGTACAGATCTATACCTTTTTCTGGGCACGAAAACCAAGGCATATTTCTAATATTGGTGGTTGTACAGTCCGTACAGATTGTACAGGAAATCAGTTTTTGATTTCAAACTGTGTCACTATGGATTTATATGTTGTTTTTGTTCAGTGAGAGTGAAAGTACAAATGATAAATGTTGATTTAAAGCTACTGTTGTAACTCAGAAATTTTCCTAAAGCTGAATAAGAAACTTTCTCTTCAATTTGTCACATTTTCTGTGTTATTCTTCTTGGGGTTTTACCCAGAAATTTTCATGGTGCTTTATGGATATTTTGTCCACTGTTAGAATGTATTTCCGCTGCAGATTTAGTTTCAGAACTACTTTATTTAGTGTTTCTGCTAATTAAGTGCAGCTAGTAAAAGATTTAATGCTTGGCTGTGATAACTTAATTGGAGGCTGAAATCTGGGTATAATTTAGTGAATTTCTGAACTAATTTCAACATGGTATCAGAGCAGGTGCTCTGAAGTTCAATGGGCAGAATTTTGGCACTTGGGACAGCAAGTGATTTGCTGGTACATTTGCTTGAAGAAGGCAGAAAAAGGTTCTTTGTCAGGTGGACAAAGATGACTTCCAGCATCAGGTTTGAAGATAGATTGGAGGGGGTCTCCAACTACCTGCAGTGGAAGGTTAGAATCAACAGTGTTCTCAAGGAGAACAAATTGTGGTTGTTTGCGAACACCGTTGTATCTGTACCTACAGATCCCACAGCTCTTGATGTTCATGAGGTGAATGAAGCTAAGACGCAGAGAATAATCTTGGACGGGGTCAAAGACCCCCTTATTCCACACTTGGCTGAGAAAAAGACAACCAATGGAATGTGGGTTGCACTGAAAGTCTTGTATGAGGCTAAGAACGAGAACCGGAAAATGGCTCTCCGGGACAATCTCCATGGAGCTAGGATGGTCAAAGGAGAGAGTGTGGCCACCTACCTCACCCGGGTTGCACAGGTGAAGGACGAGTTGGCAGTTGTTGGAGAAGTCATTCCTGACTCAGAGTTGGTGCGGATAGCCCTCAAAGGCTTCACCAA
>SNQJ01S0088880.1:12650-46002 GCA_010110895.2 Picea sitchensis | reverse complement strand
CATGTTTTATGAGGTGATATGGTCTAGGGATGTCCAGTCATAGTAAGACCAAGGGCAGGTGTTGTCTGTGGGTGCCTTTGTAGGAGGCGAGCTGTACCCGTCATGGATGCATTTTTTCCAAGCCCTTTATTGCCTTTATTTTTCATTTATTGCTTTTATTTCCTTTTTACTTCAAGGTCTAAGCAGAGGAAATTGCCTTGGCGTGGTGACCAGAGCTGACAGTGTTACCCACTAGTATTTTCGCAGAAATGATAAGGCTAGCTCGTGATGAGACCCCCTTCCCTTTAGCCATGCAACCAAAGGTCACTACCCTAGCGTGGTGACCAGATGATGGCAATGTCATACTGCTAGATACCTATGAACATAATGGGTCAGCTCGTGATGAGACCTCCCATCCTCTTGGTTAGGTCTTGTTTTTTTATTATTTTTCTTAGGGTCCCTTTAGTTTCTTATCGAGAGGCCTTTTATTGCCTTCTCGGGGATCCCCTGGGTGAAACATCTCTAGGTTTTATTTCCTATGGCTTTTATCTTTTACCAGTTGCTTTTAACCCCTGGGCCTTTAGCCCCTTCTTCCCACAAGACAAAGTGTAACCCCAAAAGGTCATCCTAATGGCTGGACTAGGGGATCAGGATGGATGAATGGGAGATAAGATGAAAAATGATATAATGGTGGGAGCGGACGATGGCTCTGCAAATCCCCTTTGGTGGCTAACCAAAACCCTTGAATACAATCTTGCTAAGTCACCCCATCAATCACCCCAACAATGGTCAAGTGGATTAGTGTAAGATCCAAGCAGTCATTAGAAATGAAAGGAATCTAATGCATATATAAGAAGGTTATAACAATCAAATATGACACATACCATGATACCTTGGACCAATTACCTCATGGAGAAAGAATCCTCTCCGATGCAAGTCCAAGCCGATGGTGATGGAAACTGGTGCTGCTGACAGGACAAGTCTGGCGAAGAAGAAGAAAGATGGGCCCTCCAGGGCCATGCTCAGGTCAATCCTGCTCTCGACACTTCATGTCTAGAACCCGTGGGCCTCGAGACATGATCTCCTAGTTATCCCTAGATATCGGGGATAACAGGGTTATTATGTTGTTGTAATGTTATAGGTTTGATTACAGTGGTATCATGACCAACTTTAGTCAGCTCCCTTGTTATCTTTATCCCTCTTACACTGAATGGATCGGGCATGGAGGATCCAGTTGAGTTGTTGTAGCTTCATTGTGAAGTAAGTTTGATCATTGTGTTGTTGTGACTGTGTTGTTTGGACATATTTCCGTGTCTAAAGCTTGAGCTCAAGAGTGATATTGAGTCTGAGTTTTTCTTCTCCAAGTTGCTTGAAATCCTGATGCTCATAGCAGTGTTGTTCGCCTTTCTCACGAAGTCTTCCCTCTGCTCACACTTAAACTCAACTCACTAACTGAAGTTAATATGGCCCTCACTTCCCTGTTCATTTCTTTTCCAGTTATGTGTTGAACATCATTCATATATTGAGTTTTGTCCATTGACCTCCACTCACATAAAACCAACATCCACCAAAAAATATGATGGGTACTGGACTTATCCTCCTACAATCTGAGGTTCACTCTCAGTGCTAACAAAGGGATCTATATTCAATTTCCCACCTCCAACAATATGTCCCAAGTAAACTAATGAGGTCTTTCCAAACTCGCATTTAGACATCTTTAAAAACAAATTTTCTTTCTTCAAGACATCTAAGACTTGTTTCATATGCTTAACATGTTCTTTGTGATATTTTCTAATTATCAATATGTCATCCAAGTATACAATTACACAATCATCAACAAAATTCCTTAAAACATCATTCGTAACTCTCATGAATGTTGCAGGATCATTACAAATCCAAAATGGCATAATCATCCATTCATACAAACCTTTATTTTTTTTGAAATCTGTCCTCTATGTGTCTCCTTCAACAATCCTAATCTGATGATAACCACTCCTCAAGTCGAACTTAGTGAAATACACAACATCTTTCAATTGATCAAGAAAATCATCAATTCAAGGAAGAGGGTAACGATTCTTTACCGTAATCTTGTTAAGGGCTCTGAAATCTACACATGTACGCCATGTACCATATTTATTTGGTAATAAAACAATTGGTGACCTGCATGGCGATGTTCTTATCATGATAACCCCTTTGTCAAACAACTCTTGGATTTTTTTTTTGATTTCAGCATTCTCCATGACTAAAATCTTGTACATGACAATCATCTTGTACATGACAATGTTGGGAAGAGGAAAATATTACTACAATTGGATCTCATGTTGGATACCTCTTTTAGGAGGCAATCCTTTTGGCTCCTGAAACATCTGATCATACCTTTTAGCAACCTCATATAAATAAGATTTTAACTTTGAATCACATCCTTGGAAAGATTTTGTTATCACATAAGGTTGTCAAGGGCCGTAGGTGTGCGTTGATATACCTGAGTTTGTAGTCTTGCCCTGTCTCTATCCTTGTTGCAGGCCAAATCTTAATTTCCCCCCCTTCGGCTTGTAAATTTTTTTTTGTTTTCCCTTGTTTGTTTGTGTGCCCTGGTTTTCCTTAAATATCTTACACAAGTGAAATCTTGGCCCCAAGCCCCTATGTTTTTCTCCAAGGGCGATCACTCGCATCCTGTGTTTCAGTCACTGGTCTCCCTGTTTTCTCATCTCACCATCTGAATCCTCGATCATAGGGATCGCAACCATGAACACGAAGCATATCTTTCTTAACAGTCTGTTTTGGGATTGAAGCATAAGCAGAAGGTAGTTTTAATATTTCAATGACGAAGATTCCAAGAATAGTCCAGATCAGCAACTCACAGGCGTTTGAGAGTGCAAACTTGCGCGAAGTATAGCGCTAGATCAAAAGGCCCTGAAGTGAATATGAATCATTGATCTTAAAGGGGACAAGTGGCAGTCGATCCAAGCCTTTGGGGAAATTTTCTTCGGGAGATTTGAAAAGAGAAATACTTAGAAATATTGAAGAGCCGAAGCCCGAAGGCCTAAAGTCTCGAAGGCCCGAAATGGATCTGGGTCATTGATCAGTAAGAACCACATGTCGTCATATCCATAGCTCCAGGTAAAAGCGCATGGAAGAGTAAGCGAGATTTGAGCTTTGGTTTTCCCATAGCCCAGAGACCTGAAGTGGATCTTGTCTGTCCAAATCTAGAATGCTACGCGTCGTCAGATCTATCACTCCGGGAGTTTTACTTCAAGATTTTTAAAATGAGAAAAGCACCGAAGACCTGAAGCACCGAAGTCCCGAAGACCCAAAGAGTCAAAGTCCCGAAGAGCCGAAGCACGTGATACACTCTCATCAGGCATGATGCGTGACACTCTTTCTAGGTCATTCGGTCATGGCCATGTCACCCTCCTTATCATGACACATCAACATACGTGACATCAAATGACGTCATATAGACCACCCATTAGCGGGACATGCGACATAAATCCATGAGATCCGACTAAAGGCTCCAAGTAATCCTTGGTCGTTTGATTCATGAGGACATGTGTCAATATATCACTAGCTCCGGCTAAAAGATTTGGGGATCCCAGGTTTGAGATTTTATTTTCCCGAAGCCCGGAGACACAAAGGGATTTCATCCGTTGATCTCTAGAGGGCCACGTATCATCAGATCCATGGCTCCAGGTAAAATCACTTGGAAGCCCAGGTTTGAGATTTGATTTTCCCAGAGTCCGGAGACCCGAAAAGTGTCTTAGCCATTGATCTCAGGGAGCCATGCGTCATCAGATCCCTAGCTCCAGAGAATTTGCTTGGAGCAAATAAAGTTTGACTATTGAAAGGCCTGAAGCCTGAATCGTGAAGCAGATCTTGGTCATTGTTTTGAAAAGGGAAGATCTGATCCATCAATCTAAAAGGCGCCAGAGTTGGTTCGTTGATCAAGAAGCCTCATCTCAGATCACAAGATCAATGGTCACGTTCCATTCCAAGGTCAGAAGGTGCACACGTTTTAAAATTTCAAGGGCAGGCCGCAATCGGAACCATGGTTTTTAGGAAGGGACGCATGGCGGTTCATGGTGAATTGCGGGGAAAAAAGTGGTTTGCTTTCAAACGACCCTTGGTCGCACCCGCAATCACGCAATTGCGTAGGGTCATGGCCCTAGGTCACATTGAATAAGGAAAAGGGGAACATAAGCTAGCCCTCGAGCCCTGGAGAGCCAAATGTGTGGCAACCATTAGCACAGATAGGTGGCACCCTTATGGTCTTGGCACGTGGCCACTCCCTGAGCATTGACTCTCATTCAATCTCTGAGAAAAGGTAGTTAATGAAAGTAGAGCTAGTGTTTGAAACCTTGGCTCACTCCATAAATGGAAGGCATAGAAGGCCCGACCGTGGGGACTGAACTGTCAGCCTGTGGTACCCCTGTGGGAATATTTTCCTGCAAAACCCATGCTGATCTGAGCTTGCGTCTGACAGAGGGTTGCACGTTCGGTTTGATAGAAGAACTCGCCGACACAAAGATTTGATTGTAGTGACCAGGTCACACTCTTGGTAGTGGCATATTGTTCTGAGTATAAATATATAGTTTTAATATTTTGTTAAGGTCGTTAACTGGTTTAGCAGAGCTCCCTATTTTGTAATGTTTTGATGCCAGAACTATTCTCTGGTTATGTATCAAATTTGATACTTTCATGTTAATAGAAGTCATATTCGTCTCATCTCTCTGTAAAAATGTGTTAAAACACTCGGGCATGGAGGATCTAGTCTAGGGTTGTTATGTTGTTGTAATGTAGGTTTGATTATAGTGGTATCGCGACCAGTTTTAGTCATCTCCCTTGTTATCTTTTTCCCTCTTTCATTGAATGGCTCGGGCATGGAGGATCCAATCGAGTTGTTGTAGCTGCATGGTGATGTAGGTTTGATCATTGAACTGTTGGGACTGTGTTGTTTGGACATATTTCAGTTTTTGAATCTTGAACTCAATGTTGTGAGTGGGAAATCCCCCTACGGACTAACATTTAGGGTTATATTATGCATCCAGATAAGACCAAAAGAATCCTACTTTCTACCGTCATCCCAGACCTAATCCCCATTTCTTTTAAGAAAATACATAGTTAGATGAACATACCTTGTTTCGTGTGTTCAATGTTGATCCTCCTTCATGCTTGATCACTTGTTGATAGCAGCTCTCCTCCCAAGGCTAACCTGCAATCACACAAAACAATCAACAAACTCTCCATGCATTGGATCTACAGATTAATGGGTTAGAGATTCAAACATATATTCAATAAACTATGAAAAATTCATATAGTGGGATGGGAAAATCATTTCTTTACTAATTTTAATGAATCAACTTACAATGTTGAGACCGGCCACCGCTCCGCAAACCTTGTCCTGGGCTCCTCTTAAAATGTCCTCCAAATTCTTTGCTCTGTATCTCTCCTTGCACAAGGATGGCTAAAGGGTTGGAACAATGGGAATGTGCAATTGGGTATGGTTTCTTTACTATCATTCTCCTCCTCCAAACGGGACCCCTACCCCTTCTTTTATAGGCTAGAAGAAACTAGGTATTTGGTCAAACCCTCGGCCATGCATGGCCGGAAGGTTTAGTTAACTCACCCAAAGCTGTGTGTTCTATTGGAAATTTCGTTCTTTTGTAGGTACGTGTGAGCTATTTTAGGTCATAGAGCATGTACACGCGTGCAGTAATGGAGTAGGGCGCGTGGGCCTTTATAAAAGAGGTTTTTAAGAAGAGTTGTTCAACAGTGTTTTGGAAAAGAAGGAATCTGAGATGGACTGATGCAAGGTAAGCATGTTTGGTGCAAATTAGGGTTATAACAGATGCCCCCTAATGTCTGAGGTTAGAAGAGCATCTGATGGCCGAAATATATTAAAAATCTTCACTGATGTGTCGAATAATTGAGCCCAGGGACCAGGAACCAGGAGGTGCCATCTGCAAAATAAAAATTGTCTCACCGAGGCAGGCATACCCATGCTTAGAATAAAATAGAATCATGGCTACCAATCAAATACACTGTAGATCCATGTCATATAACTATATAAAGAGTAGCTGCGAACAATACATAGCGAAGCTACATCTCAAAATCACAAAGATATACATAGAGAGTATCCATGTTCTAGAAGTTGATACGACCTGATGGCTGGAGATGAGGTCTTCAAAGCTCGAGCAACAACTTCAAAATCTTCAAAAATCAGGTAGGAGTGTAATATGAGTGTACAACTTCACTACCCAGAGGTCTTCAATGGCTCGTCGGTCATGGACTAGATAATCTTGATGATCAGACTGAAAGCTTCATTGATTTTGAACAAGGACTTGATTGTTCAAGATGGCCTGGTATGAGGGCAAGAGACAAATTGTAGAGGGGCCGACTCAGGCTTGGTGAAAAAATTCCCTTGGACAACAGCATGAAAAATGATGAGACTCAAGTAGAATGGAATTAACATAAGTTTACGGGGCAGGAGGCAATGCAACTTCTCCATATGTTTAGAAGAATAACAAAATGAAGGAGGACACAGCTCTATGTAGCGAGAATAGCTTCCTAAGGTCATATTAAATCCTAGGGTTTGATGAACAAATGGACATATGTGCTTTATCCAAGGGCGACTCATTATGCTGCCAATAAAGAAAATACTTTTCCCTTCCTCTTTTTGGGGTATATTTGATTTTTTTGTCTTTTTTCAATAATGTATGAAAAAGAATAAAATAATTTACGTTACAAAGGAGGATCGAGTGTCGCAAACATACTAGTTCTAGGTGCACAGAACACAGGGATGCTTAGGGAAAAGGGACATATGCAAGAAAGGGACACTCGGAAAAAATCCTCCAGGGGCCAAAGGTGTCAAGACGCATAGGCAAAGTGCTACAGGGCTTGCGTATAAGGCATGATTCAAATGGTTCAGTTGAGAGAAACATGGAGCCGGCATTAGGCCAAAGATGAGGGTATGCAAATGCGATTAATAAAACACACAATTGTAACATCCTTCAATGTAAGTTTAACGAGCCCAGAGAAGGTAAGCTCGACGGTTTTTCATATTTAGAGAGTCTGAAAAAATGTAAAAGGAGACTCCATTGGGGTACCTTTTTCGAAGGTAGTCTAGTCGGTTTGAAAAAGGGGTAAACTAGCACCGGAAAGACGTCTATTCAAAACCATTTTAACGAGTGTGATAAAGACAAGATCACTCGGCCATTTTTTCATTTTTAAGGAGTCTGAAATTAACTATGGACTCCGTCAGGAATGTTCTTCTGGACCAATTTAACGAGTGTGAAAGAATAAGGTCACTCGACGATCTTTTCAATTTTAGAGAGTTTGAAAAGAGCTTAACTATGGACTCCGTGGGGGTTCCTTTTTTGTAAATTTAGTCCCTCTGGCCTGAAAAAGGGTTAAAATGATACCTAAGAGTACTCTTGTAGAGAACAGAAGTTCCTTAGAGTATACCTTTGTTCTTACAGTTGACCGTCCGAACCAAAAAAGGGGTAAACTACCGCCAGACAGGCGTGACTTCAAATTTCAGTTTAACGAGCGTGAAAGGCCACAAGATCGCTCGAAAATATTTTCATGTTTAGAGGGTCTGAAAAGGGCTTAAAAGAAGACCCATTATGTATTTTTGGGAGTCCTGAGGGTGAGGTCAAGAGTGAAAAGAAATCATGCAAATGAGGCTCAAACTCATAATCAGGAAAAACAACAAGGACTCCCGAGCCTACAGTGATTAGAGACATCATGGACACCATAATGAAACCAGGATCTACCTAGGGCATCCATGTTCCAGTAAGCTCTACCACCAACGCGCGACACTTCTAAAGCAGTAATGATGGTTCTGTGTCGCAACCTGATGGGATCGATCCTATGGCAAAGGGATAAAGACAACGAGATACAAAAGTCAGGGTAGAAACCTAACCTATATGCCCAAGTTGATCATCTGAGACTTTTCCAGGAATTGTCAAAAAGTGTCCCAAAACTCCAAATATTGTCCTGATACCCGATCATACCCTTCCCATGCAACTCCTAAATAACTCTAAATGGTTTTTGGTTTAAAGAAAATGATAAGGGAGGCCAAAAAAGTGACAAAAAGACTCCAAAAAGTCTATAAATAGAAGCTGGCAACTCATTATCACCATTGTTGATTTGGAAATTGACTCCGGAGCCAAAAAACCCCTTTGATAAAAGTGGTGATTCCAGGAGCTACAGTGGACGAAACGACCTTCTTTCTGGACCAAGTAAGTACAAACGCCCCTATCTTGCAATTTAAATCTTTACTTTTGTTTTGGGTTCTGTGTTTTGGGGGGGCGTTGACCTTTAGAAGGTCGACCCTAGGTCCACGCGGGCTGTCTGAGGATAGGTCATGTGTACATTCGGGCAGAGTAAAAACTGCACGCATGTACACGCGACTGTCAGCGTTATAGCTCACGTGGACCCCCCTCAATGAATAAAAAAGGTTAAAAAGAAAGGGCTAACCCTCCTAAAATTTGGTGTTTGGCAGGATGTATGTTCACTGGAGAGAAAGAGAGCATGAGGAAGTTAGTGAGTTGGTCGGGGAAGACCCCAATGCTGTGGCTACCTTGATGCAATGTGGGTTACTAAAGTTCTTTTTATGTCCTTTTATGTGAGCACAACCTAGGCTACTGAATGCCTTGGTTGATTATTGGCATCTGGATGTAGAGGCTTTCATGTTAGAGGGGTAGTCACTGGTGCCCACCACCAAGGACATATACTTTTTGACTGGCCTCTCAAGGAGAGGGGAACCAGTCAACTTCCAAACATTTCCTTTAGGGCCACATAACAGAGAGGAATTGATAGGTCTTTACTGTGAGGCGGGTACAGACTGATCTAGCTCATAGGTGACCATAAGAAATATTATTGACTTATCGTCGTAGGCGATAGTGTTGCTTATCGGGCAGATGATTGGTTCTACGACTCTGCATCAGGCGTCCCATGCACAGATGAACTGTTCAATCCAATGCTTGAATGCACATGTATTTGAATGGAGCACCACATTGCTTGAGTGTATGAAGAGGTAGTTGATAGATTGCCAATTGTGGACACAGAGGAAGTTCAGATTCGTGACCATTCTATGCTCTTTCTTCTTTGAGAGAGCTCTGAGCTTTAGTCCTCGAGTAGTGGTATGAGGGGATCAGGCCTCTCTTCCTGATATGTGTAGATGGGTAGTGTTGCTGCCATGACAGGGTGGTGGAAGGACTAATGAGTCCTTCGACGATGATTTCTTCGCCTGGCTATCACGATAGATCCCAGTTATCGAGGATTACCCATATGCTGGGATTGTTTTTCGAGGGATCATGAGATACCAGTACCTCCTAGTGAGGAGCGAGGAGAGATGGGTAAGTCTCTATCATTGTTTGTTTTTTTTTGTTTTTTTTAAACATATGTAATTTTATGTTGTTTTTGTTATATATCATTTTTTTTTGTTTTACTAGAGTATTTGACGGATATACGTTTGTTGTGTGCAGATGTGGGACCAGTGTGACCCACTGACTATGCGAGGAACAAGCATCATCCTTGGTCAGGGGCCGCACCTGCCGCCGTAGGGGGACCAACAGTAGCAGGAGATCTTCCAGCCAGGGAGGCTGAGAGGGTGTTGAGACGAGTCGAGCGGAACTTTACCGCGCTCACTCGCACAGTCCCTATGGAAGAGATTGAGGATCTGCCACCATCCATGCAACCTCATGTAGTGGGGGCACCACGGACATGGGTCCGATTGTTTCGACGTTTGGAAAATGATGTGGATCAGTACAACAGGGCCCACAGGCCCTGAGTTTAGTTGAACTTTTCATGTGCCACAAGCACTGCTTGTATATATTTTTTGAGGGCATAATCCCCGTGACTCGTTATTGGTCATATTTTTGAGGCACTTGCGTCCAGTTATGTACTCTGGTTACTTATGATATTATATATGGATTTTTATGTCTTTTTGTGTCTTATGGATCATTTGTGAAAAAAATGTATTTACATTTTTATGTGTATGTCCTTTCATATGTGTGTGAGATGCCAATCTAAAATTTGATTAGCTAGAGTATCTGTAATTTGGTTTAATCTCCTAGGAACATGAAAATATGTAATATAATCAAAGCTTCGTTCTAAGAGACATACCTTAAGGAAATGTCGGTATAAAATTGGATCGTGAACACAGTAGACTCTATTTAACTGAGACACAACCAACTGAGCATCGAGATAGACCTAGAGATGAGAGATACCAAATGACGAGGCATCACGAAGCAACTCAATAATTGCACTATACTCGACGACATTGTTTGTGGTGTCACCTAAGCATATACCTCCGGAAGATAATAATGGGCCTCGACGTGTAAATATTACCCAAGCTACAGAGGCAAGCCTCTGAGTGTGTCGGCTAGCACCATCTGCATACCCAATGAACACCTCAGAATCACTTGACATATTCCATAGTGACGAAAGATAATATCAACGACACGTCCATAAAACTAAAAGAAACTAGAAAGTAATAGTACAAAAACTATACATATGTTACAAAAATTTACCCACGGTGACCTACCTATGAGTAATACTTTTTGAGGTAGAGTCCATTTCTAGGCTCTACCAAAGCATTCCCTTCAAAGTCAACCAGAAGATAAGCGCCCTTTTTTAAAACCTCTTTTATGATGAAAGGTCTGAACCACATGGGTTTGAATTTTCCTTCCCCCAGGGGGTCCTTATCTTGGTCATAGACCAGGACAAGGTCACCTTCAGAGAAAATCTGAGGACGAACAAACCTATCATACTGACACTTGATTTTGTGTTTGTGAGCCTCGTTGTCCAGGTCCACATCACGATGCTGCTCAAGGTATACTAACTGTTCTTCAAGTGGAGAAGTGTCTGGCAATAATTGTACTGCCAACTTTAGGGAGGGGATTTGACATTCAATAGGCAAGACTACTTCCAACACGTATACGAGTTGAAAAGTTTATAAACCAGTTGTAGTCTTAACAGACATTTGGTAATCCCATAATGTTGAGTATAACATCAAATGCCAATTTGACTTGGCCGAGTTGATTGTTCATTGTAGGATGGTTTTAAGAGATTTATTTACAGCTTCTACCTAACCATTTTCTTGGGGGTAGTAGGGTGATGAATGTTCTTTCTATAATCCAAGCTTTGATATTAAATTGATTATCATCTGGTTCTGAAAGTGACTGCCATGGTCAATGAAAATCTCCCTTGGGACGTCGAACCTTGCTATTATCTGGTTGAATAAAAAGAGAGTTGCAGTCTCTCCATCATCTTTAAATGTTGGCATAGCTTCGATCCACTTTGTGAAGTAGTCTATGGCTACGATGATATAACGGTGCCCCCTTGTTGAAGGAGGGTTGCATGTAGTGTAATCAATCCCCCACTTGGTGAAGGGACCAACAGTGATGACATGAAACATAGGAGCGGAATGTGCCCTCATCTTCCAAGAGAAGATCTAGCATGGGTGGAACTTCTTGACTGATTAGATACAATCTTTAATTAGTGTCATCCAGAAGTAACCTGCTCGTAGAATATTTTGGGTTGTTTCCAACCTAGACAAATGACCGCCACATACTCCGGTATGGCAATCGTTAAGCACGATAACTGCTTCTTCATGAGTGAGATATCGGCATAGGATGCAGTCTACCCCTCTCTGATACAACTTATCATTGAGGATGAGATAATTCTTAGCCTGATGGCGTATATGTCGACGCTCATCATGAGAAGCAGAGGTGGGGCACTTTAAAGTCTGGAGATAGATAAGTATATCTCCGTACCAGGGATCCGAAGATGTGATCAAAAACAGATCTCCTCTGATAGGCGATTCTTCAGGCACAACATCACCTGACTTGACCGGAAGTTCTGAAATAAGTTCTGCGAAGAACAATGACTTTTTGGATTTCGCTGAAATGAAATATAAGTCAAACTCCTAGAGGACGACTATCCATCTACTGATCTTTCCACCTATTACTCGTCATGTCAACATGTACTGGAATGGATTCACGACATCAATGACGGTGGTCTTGCGAAATAGAACATAATGATGGAACCGTTGAACAACATGAACTGCTTCCAACGCAAGTTTTGAGATATGAGAATAATTGAGTTCCAGTCCTATGAGGCCTTGGCTCATGTAATAGATCACGTATTCTGAGAACAAGTCATCCTCCTGAACTAAAACCATGCCAATGGTTGACTCTGCTGCAGCCAGGTATAATAAGAAATCTTTGTTATAATTAGGTTGTTGGAGCAGAGGGGCAGTTGTGAGGGCTTGTTTCAATGCTACGAAAGAGCATTGAGCAACGTTGTCCCAACAAAAAGGAACGTCTTTATTCAGTATGCGCATAAATCCCTTGGTGATCTCGGCATAGTTGGCGATGAAGCGCCTTAAAAAATTTGCCTTGCCTTGTAGACTCTGAAGTTGAAGAATTGTGTGCGGGGGAGGCAACTAAATTATTGCCTAAACCTTGAGAGGATCGACCATGATCCCTGTTGTCGACACTATGAAACCTAACAAACGTCCTGACGTTACGCAAAAGCTACACTTGATTGGATTCAAGCAAATACGGAAGTAGCGAAAACGCTCAAAGATAATTCAGAGGTGAGTAGGATGATCCGTTCTCTTGGGAGATCGAGATACTAAATCATCTAAATAGGCCTCGACTATATGTTTGAAGTCGTGGAAAGAAAAGACATGGCCCACTGAAAGGTCGCTCCAGCATTTTTGAGACCAAAAGGCATCTTACAATACACGAATGTACCCCAAGGAAAAATGAATGTCATTTTGTGCTGGTCTTCAGGTTTGATTTGTATTTGATTATATCCTGAAAAATTTTCCATGAAAGAGAAGGCCTCGCGACCGACACATTCATCAATGATCTGGTCGATGAATGGTGTGGGAAAATTATCTTTGGGACAAGCCTTGTTCAAATCATGGAAGTCGGTACATACATGAATCGTACCTTGTTTTTTATTGACCGGCACAGGATTTGACACCCATTGGGTCAAATGGATAGGATAGATAAAACCGAATTTTAGCAGTTTCTCAAATTCAACCTTAATGGCTTTTGCTTTCCTAGGATTAACTAGATGAAGCTTCTACCGGACAGGCTTGGCATCGGGATAAGCTGTGATTTCATGTTCGACTATTTTTAGATCGATGCCTGGCATTTCCTCATAAGACCAGGCGAAAACGTCACATAATTCTTTAAATAGATCTGTATATATTTGAATCTCTCCGGGGGAGCAGTCAGCTCCGAAGAAAACATTCTCCATGACCCCAAGGTTTCGGGAGATATTGATCGGTAAGGTTTCAGCGATAGTTTCCATATTAGCCTCAGCATAAACCTTGTGTGTAGCTAAGGGATTAATAGGACAAGATCGATCTCCCATCATAGTCAAGGTGAATTCTTTGGGTTCGATCCTGCTTAACTCTGAGAGGAAGTATGATCTGTGATGAAGATCTTCCTAGGGTTTGTCTGGACTATTCATTGCTTCAATTACTTCTTCATCAGAGGGCAAGACTAAGTCTAACGAATCAGTGTCAAAGAGAGAACCCTGAGCCCAAATAGGCTCTACAAGTGGATCAAACTCTTGTGCAGGAGTTGGATCTGTGCTGGCTGAAGTTTGCTGGACTAAAGAGTATGCTACTTCAGCTGCAGACAAGGGAATGGACATGCTCGGATGTCCCGTCCCATCCATCATGGCTGATGGGGAAGGAAGTATCCACGGATCGTTGAAGTAAGTCATGCGAAATGACGAAAATTGAAAAATCTCAACCTTATGGTGGTTGGATAAAAACTTGATATCACCTTGAGGGGGCGGGTAATCGAAGGTACCCATCAAAGATGGGCACAAACCAACTCCTATGTTGACTACGCTTGGTTGAGGATTATCAATCATCGAGACCATGGATGCCCCCAATGAAGGGTCAGGTCTAGAGAAAGACAATTGATCGATGGTCACAATCCGACCCTCGTGTGGAAACAATAAGACCCGGAAAACTGTAGCAACCACAACTTGCATGGCATAAGTCCAACTCCTTCCTAACAAGAGGTTATAGTTGAGGGGTGCGTCGACTACTTTTACCTCAACACACACGGTCTTCCCTCCTAACTGCACAGGGAAAGAGGGAATGATACCATGTGGTCAGAATGAACGACCGTTGAAAGCAATGAGAACAGTAGGTGACAGAGACAAAACGGGCTGGCCAATGGCCTTCCAACATGCCAATGGCATAACACATGTTGAGGCACCCTCATCAACCACCGTGCGGAAGATATTCTGAGTAAAAATTTTCATGCGATAAGCCACTACTATCTGAAATGCTACGTGGTAAGGAAAATGAGGTTTTAGGTCGGTTGTATCCAACATGATTGTACCCGGATTACAAGTCTTGGTAGATCCTAAAGTGGTTAACAAGGATTTCCTCTGGGAAGGGCAGCTTTGGAGGACCTCCAAAGTGGACATCGCACAAGGATTTTGTGATAAATCTTCCACCACAAAATAGTTATGGGCGGCCCTTGCATTTGGGTTGTGAGAAGATTTTTTGAACGCACCTTTTGGGATGTGTGTCATTGTTTCACCCAATGTCTTCTGAATATGTAGAGGAAGAGATGAGAGTTCGACTTTTGTGCCCTTTTCAAAAGTGCTTGGTTTACTATAGTCATGCGCTCTAGTCGATATAAAAACATCACCCTTCAACATATATACATTCGCGGATGTGGGGTTGTTCGAAGATGGAGAGGGTCCTTGACTGCCCCCTTCCATGCTCGCAGAGGCTTGGGTTAGATTTTGCCCATGTTGAAATGGATTGGTTAACACAGCAGGCTGTTGCTACGTCACAAAATTTTGTGCCTCTGCAAGCCAAGGACATTGGTGGGTCGGGTGGTCTTCCGCGCATAGGTTGCATGGATACCTCACCTTTCGTTTCTCAGTGTTTACCTCGCCAACACTATCGATGGGTTTCTTATCCCCCTTACCCTTCTTTCATTGTTTTTTCTTTCCTTTAGGTTGTTGGGTTGCCTTTGGATTGGTCAATTGCACCGTGTGTACATCCGACATTTTGGTAGGGGGAGCAACCAAAGCAGTAGTTTGGCTGGCCGCTGTGTGTTGTATAGAAAACTGTTGCAATTGCTTCGTCAGTTTCTCAGTAGGCTTTGTTTGTGCTGAACCAACAATACCATCGGCATGTGATCTAGATCTTTGTCTGGTTTTATCAAGTATTGAGCATGGCGCATATGGCAAGATCTCATATAATAAACCAGACTAAGAATAGATTAGCTCAAGTTGTTGAGCTCTCGTGATGGCGTCTTCTTCGGAAAAAACTCCCGACTTCGTGACGTCTTTGGATAACTGAGGGACCAAATAATTAAGGAACCACTCAAGCAGGAATGCTGGTGGGACTGGTACCTTAATTAAACTCTTCTGGCCTCTCCAGTCTCGGATGTGATCAGAGATATGGTCTGCTTTTGTCTGTGAGAAATTGGCCAGCAATTCTGTGCCAGTGTCGTATCTCACAGGTAATTGTAAATCGTTTAGGAAATCCATTGCCAATTCGCCGAAGGAAGAGTATCTTGAGTGGTCGAGCTCAATGTACCATTTCGCAGCACTCCCAATGAGAGTACGCTGAAACAATCGCAACTGTACATAGTCATCTTTCAATGCGTTAGATGAGCACCAAAGATGGAAGGTAGTCACATGATCTCCCGGATCTTTGTTAGGCTTGGATTTGAACTTTGGGATGTCCAAAGGAAACTTCGTTGGCATAGGAGGCCAATGCGGATCATGACAGATAGGGTCATTCAACAACCTTGTCAAGTCTGGAAAATGCAAGGTTGCCAAGAAGGGTAGTTTGGGTTGTTGGTGATAACCGAGGAAAAAGGGACCTGGAGTTTGACTGGCACCAGATTGCCAGAAAAAGTTCAGTTGCTGGCCTGGGTTCTGGTAAAAACCATGGCCATGGAAAACGTATGGATTCTGCATGTGAGGAGACATCATCGACTGATTCCCAAAATAGGACATAGATGGTTGGGCATGCATTACATTCAAAGGAATTTGGGAAGGGTTGCCCCATGTCAGTCTCGTGGGGATAGGCATAGTACTTTGTACGGGGTTCCATTGATTGTGAAAAGAATTACACTAGATTGACATTCCTGACGAGGGAATGGATCCCTGCCAATAATTCCAAGGCCCTGATGCGGAAGAAGTTCCTAGGTGTGCCCCCTGTGCAGGAATAGTACCCTGCATAGGAATAGATTGTCTGAAACCGAGATTGCCACCAGTTGGGAAAGCAGCGGACGAGAAGGCGTTGTTACCAAACACATTGAACAAAGAAAATGGTGTTGAACCTACTGGCATATTTTGTGAAGGTGGTCCTTGACTCCCTGCTCCAAATAAACTATGGTGTACAGGTGGCCCGACGGATGGCTAGTGCGTGCCACCGAGCGAAGGGGATGAAGGAGGTATATGACCTCCTCCGTAAGGGAAAGCATTAAAGGGAGAGAAAGTTCCCCCCATGTGGCCTTGCAGAGGAGCATTAGAGCTCCCTACCCTTAGACCTAAAGTTTGTGAAGTGGAGTAGAAAAGTACAGGACTTGTACCTGAACTAGGCATCTCGTATGAGAACGGAGGGCCTGTCGCACTTGGTGTGAAAGGGTTTATGGCCACTGCCAGAGACAGGATCAAACCACTATGCGATGTAGAGGTGGTCGAGACCATGGTGGCTTGGACAGGTGACGGTGGGTTAGGAGGGGGAAACTCTCTTGTGGTGACAACTGTAGTGGGAATTGAAGAATTCCCAGAAGGAGTAACAACATTTGTTTCCATTGCTGCGTGCGACGTTGTCTGGCACTCATAAAGGTGAACTGGTACAATGATGGGTGGCGAGAGATCAGTGGTTGGGGTTTCAACATGGCCAAGAGCTTTCACTCCAAGGTCCAAAACATTCGATTCCTCCAGATGTTGGCTGGGCACAATTTCTTGTGACCTAATCGCTTCAAAATACTCTTGTTGGTCTAGCTTTCGCCTTAGTGGTGGCGGGGGTGGCTCCAGTGTAACCGATGATAGGCCCAAAAGCCTTCGTGACCGATCGAGCTCGTGATCCTCCACTGTGTGAGAAGATCAAAGACACCCTAGGGATTTCTATTCATTCAAAAACAACACACACTAAAAAAAATTCTCTATAAGATAAGACAGGCAAACACTAAACTAATTGGAAGAATAGTTACAATAACCAACACTAGAGAAACTTACCGGTTCAAGTGAAACTTGAACACGGAAGAACCCTCCAGGTATACTCTGCAAAGTGTGGCCCAATGTCTGTCCTAGGTACTGTGGTATACCCCTGCAGTCACCTGTGTATGTCCCTAAAAAGATGGGCAACTAGGTTGCCAGCGCACGAACAGTCACCAGGCGGGTACAGTCGAAAGTTGGGTAGACCACAATGAGCAGGGTATCGAGACTGAAACCTGTCAAGGGTATCGAGAGCAAGTGGTCCAGACAACAACTGAGGACCTCGAACAGATTCGAGACCCACGAAGCTTCGTAGCAAATGCAATTGATGGAATCCCAAGACAAGCCCTCTATATGTGTTCTCCACTACAATTGGTCCAGCTTTGGAGGGGTTATCTCCACTACCGTTCCACACACGACCTCATTTTTATCCAATGTGTTAGAGGGGGGTCCCAGATAAATTTCACGATACTGGACTTTGACACTCCCTAACTCAGACTCCAATGTTTGATTTTAATGCCCTTGAAGAGTTTCCTCTCCAACCTAATTCAAGGCCCTAATCCTGAACTAGTTGGTTGACGCTACAAACATAAAATTCTAATGAATTTTAGATTTAGCGTTAATTTTATGGCTTGTCTTATGTCAAAGGTGATGAAAGTGAAACTAGTGATGCTTGAAAGACGAAAGAAAAAATAGACATAAATTTGGAAACAAAAAACCTTTACTTAAACAACTTTTCAAACTTAAAATTGTTTTCTAAGATCTTTGAAAAGTAAACTCAAAGTAGGATTTCACTCGACTACGAGCTACTTACGATCTAAGTCAACCGAAAATAACTTATGAAAGCAAAGACTTTTCCCTGGTTACTAATGCAAAACAATACTTTTCAACCAAACAAAGAAATAAAAGATTTTTGTTTTTTTTTATTTGAATGCTCACAAAGCAAAAAGGAAAAATATCAACAAGTCAAAACCAAGAAAAACTTCTGGCCTAATCGCAGATCACAAAGAATCACTTTAAAAATCACACACCAACAACTTAAAATTGGACTCTCACACTTGTCTAAAAACCCTACAAAATAGGAATCATACATGCTATTGTTACACGCTATTGAAGAGGATGACTGCCTCAAAATATTTTCTGGAATCATACACGCTATTGTTACTTCTTCAACTAGCATATACACACTGGCTGTAATAATGTAGGGCATGGGTACACATGTGCAGACCTTATACAGGCCGCATGTACCTCTGTGGGTCTTGAAAAAAAAATTTAGTCTAGCAAAGAAACAGAGATAACTGGTATGGAAGACCAGAATCTCTGTTAGCTCAAACTTTGCAGAAACTTCAAAAACAGGAAAGGAAACCAGTTTTTAAAAATACCCAAAAATATTCCCAGAAACCCTAGAGACTTCCCCAGTACGGTCGCCAATTCTGTTGTGAGTGGGAAATCCCCCTACGGACTAGCATTTAGGGTTATATTATGCATGCAGATAAGACCAAAAGAATCCTACTTTATACCGTCGTCCCAGACCTAATCCCCATTTATTTTAAGCAAATACATAGTTAGATGAACATACCTTGTTTTGGGTGTTCGATGTTAATCCTCCTTCACGCTTGATCGCTTGTTGATATCATCTCTCCTCCCAAGGCTGACCTACAATCACACAAAATAAGAAACAAACTCTACATGCATTTGATCTACAGATTAATGGGTTAGAGATTCAAACATATATTCAATAAAATATGAAGAATTCATATAGTGGGACAGAAAAAACATTTATTTATTAATTTTAATGAATCAACTTACAATGTCGAGACCGACCACCGCTCCACGAACCTGGTCCTGGGCTCCTCTTCAAATGTCCTCCAACTTCTTTGCTCTATATCTCTCCTTGCACAACGATGGCTAAAAGGGAATGTGCAATTGGGTATAGTTTCTTTACTATCATTCTCCTCCTCCAAATGGTACCCCTACCCCTTCTTTTATAGGCTAGAAGAAGCTAGGTATTTATTCGAACCCTCGGCCATGTATGGCCGGAAGGTTTAGTTAACTCACCCAAAGTTGTGTGTTCCATCGGCAAATTTCCTTTTTTCGTGCTTTTGTAGGTACACGCGGGCTATTTTAGGTCAGCGGGCGTGTACACGCATGCAATAATGGAGTATGGTGCGTGGGCCTTTATAAAAAAGGTTTTTAAGAAGAGTTGTTCAGTAGTGTTTTGGAAAAGAAGGAATCTAAGATAGCCTGATGCCATGTAAGCATGTCTGGTGCAAATTAGGGTTATAACACTCAAGAGTGATCTCGAGTCTGAGTTTTTCTTCTCCAAGATGCTTGAAAGTCGAATGCCCATAGTATTCTTGTTCAACTTCCTCACTAAGTATTCCCTCTGCTCACACTTAAACTCAATTCACTAACTGAAGTTAATGTGGCCCTCACTTCCCTGTGCATCTCTTGTCCAGTTTTGTGTTGAACATCATTCATATATTGAGTTTTGCCCATTGACCTCCACTCATATAAAACCAACATCCACCAAAAAATTTGATGGGTACTCGGCTTATCCTCCCGCAATATGAGGGTGAATCTTAGTGCTAACATTCTTGGTGCCATTTCCAGGGATGAATTGAAGACATTTCCCTGGGTAAGAACACCAAAGAAATTATGATTTTGAAGGTGCATCAGAAATCAATACCTTGAAGATTGCAACTTGCACCTAGCGATTCCACTGTTTCAGTTGTGGCTCCCAAAAGTAGACACACGAGGTCTAATCCACAGCTGCCTCTAGCTACACTTGAAGTTGACCCAGAGAAAATTATCAAGAAAGGAAATCTTTCTCGAGAAGCCTTTAGCTGCTATCCTAGATTAAAAAGCTCCATGGGAGAACAATAATGACCAAATCTGGTCTTTGATGGTGAACAAAGACCAAACACTTTCAGACTGCATATCATTCACCTGACGACTCCATGTTTAAAGAATCCAATGGTGACTCCACAGTTTTAAGAAGTCCTATTTTCATATGGAAGCCATTTTGGCTCCCAGGTTTTCTCCTTTTAATTTCTCTATTGTTCCTGGTTTTCCAAATATTGTTCCTACTATTGATGAGTGGGGTGATTGTTTGCCCATATTTAGAGAACGTAAAGATGACAACCCTATCAAGAATCTCTGTGAGTTTCATGAACTCATGCATCAGTGGGAGATACATCATGAGGATGTATTATTAAAGATGTTCATGTTCTCATTAGCGAGAGATTCTCGTGATAGGTATCACTCTTTCTCCCCTACTAGCATCTCCTCCCTGGAACAGTTTCATGTAGCTTTCAATGCTCACTGTCAAAGGTATTATTCCTCTAAGTTAATTTGTCATAGCTGTTGTGAGGAGTATAGAGGTGGCGTTTGGGACATGGTTCATTCTTGTGAAATATGTGAGGATGAGGGACATCCCCCGGAGGAGCTGATGGAGTTGATATAATCACTTTTTGCAAGTACAGAGGATTTGGAGGCAGATTTTGCTCGCCGCTCTTACAAAGAAAATGCAGAGGATATTCCGGTCCTGGAAACAGATGTTCTTTACAACCCTTCTTATGATGAAGAAGTGATGTTGGATACTGACCAAGAAAAAATAACTTTTGAGGGATATCCCAGCGAAGACGATGAAGAGCATAGCCTCTCCATGGTTCATGTTTATGGTGATTATGAATCTGATCCTGTGGAGAGCCATCAAGGAGAAAAGGGGGAGCCACATCTCTTGGCTATCTTGGCTCTGAGATTTTCCCCTTTCAATTTCCCAACCATAGTTGGTTATCCACATCCAGTGCCAGATAGAGATGAATGGGATGACTATCTTACGAGATTCAGAGGAAGCAAACATGACAATCCCGGTAAGCACTTATTAAAATTTCATGTATTCTTGCTCGAGCACAGCTTCTTTCACGAGGATTTTTAGATCAAGATGTTCAGACTTTCTTTAGAGGAAGATGCTCTTGATTGGTGTCTATCTCTCCCTGCTGCTAGTATCCATTCTTTGGAGGATTTTCACGATGTTTTTAATTCGTATTACGAGAAGATTTACCCGACTCATATTATTTTTGATGACTGTTGCAAAAGGTTGGCACTCCACATTCTGTAGATGATAGAGTGTTTCTCATGTGATGAGTCCGGTAAAGATCTGATTGAGGGAGAAAACGAGGACAAAAATCAAAAAGTTCTGTGCTCACCTACCCTTGAAGAGTATTTAGAAGAATAAAGCATAGGCTGCCAATCTTATTATGAAAGAGAAATATCCTACCAAGAGCAGTATGATAGAGAGAAAGAGCCATCCATGGACACACATGAAGAGACTTCTTTCTCTCAGCGAGAAGATATTTCAGAGAAGACAAAGGGAAAATGGAGGAACTAGAGGTGCAGTTCATCTCCTGTCTTAAACCTGTAAATGAGAAAATATCACCTCGGATCGACCGACCCACATCAGTCCTCTACCCACCTGTACACTCTGAGAACATCGAACAATGAGTGAGTAACAATGAAGTATAGGATGTAATTTATTACCAGTCAAGCTTTCCTAATTATAAATTTTGTGACCCTGTGGGGTTGTTTATGGAGCTATGTTTTCTAAAAGAATTGGAGCCTACAAAATTATTAATATTATCATCATTTGGAGGTATTTCCAGTTTCCCATACATGTTTTCTTTGTGCTGTCACTCTTCCCTTACCTTTTATGGATTATTTGCAGAAAAGATAAGAATTTTATTACTGAGCAGTCTGGGTGGCTATGGTTGAAGTTTGTTTTCACCTAGCACTTTGTAAAAATCAGTTATTCTAGGAGTGTACATAAATAAGTTCCTTCTGGAGCCCATGTGTTCATTTTCATTTTTTAGTAGAGTAGTGTACATGTTTCCATGTTTTCTTCGACGAAAGTTTTGAGATAGACTCCATAGCCCATCAACTAAGTCACTGAAACTGCACATTCTTGGCAGCTCGCAGGGAGCATGCCATCCCCTGTGGAGCCAAATGTTATCACATAAGGTTGTCAAGGGAAATAGGTGTGTGTCTATATACCTGAGTCTATAGTCTTGCCCTCTCTCTATCCTTGTCGCAGGCCGAATCTTAATTTTTTCTCCCTTCGGCTTGTAAATCGTTCTTTGTTTTCCCTTGTTCATTTGTGTGCCCTGGTTTTCCTTAAATATCTTACCCAAGTGAAATATTGGCCCCAAGCCCCTCTGTTTTTCTCTAAGGGAGAGCACTCGCATCCTTTGTTTTAGTCACTGGTCTCCCTGTTTTCTCAGCTCACCGTCCGAATCCTTGATCATGCAGGGTAGCCATGAACACGAAGCGTAGCTTTCTTAACAGTCTGTTTCAAGATTGGAGCATAATCAGAAGGCAGTTTTAATATTTCAATGGTGAAGATTCCAAGAACAGTCCAGATCAGTGACTCACAGGTGTTTGAGAGTGAAAACTTGCGCAAAGTATAGTGCCAGAGCAAAAGGTCCCGAATTGAATATGAACCATTGATCTTAAAGGGGACAAGTGCAGGGATGATTTTAAGGATGGAAATTTATTTTAAAATGTAGAAACCTTAGCGATCTTTCTTATCCTTCATATGCCAATTATAAATGTTTGGCAATATTTTTGTAAAAATATTCAAATTTCTAAGGATTTTATATAATTTTTATAAAATTTTGGTGATCTTTAAGGTAATAAATTTTATCATATAGAATTTGGGCGAGTCATTTTTAAAATAACGAATCTCGTTTTTGGAAAAACCATGGAAAATTAGCCCATGAGCGAAATTTAGCCCCTAAAATCATCCATGGACAGGTGGCAGTCGATCCAAGCCTTCGGGGAAATGAGCTTCAGGAGATTTGAAATGAGAAATACTTAGAAATCCCAAAGAGCCGAAGCCCGAAGGCCCGAAGCTTGAATGCCCGAAGTCCCGAAGGCCCGAAGTCCCAAAGGCCCGAAATGGATCCGGGTTGTTGATCAGCAAGAACCACGTGTCATCAGATCCACAACTCTGGGTAAAAGCGCATGGAAGAGTAAGTGAGATTTGAGCTTTGGTTTTCCCGGAGCTCGGGGACTTGAAGTGGATCTCGATCGTCCAAATCCAGAATTCCACGCTTCATCAGATCTATCACTCCGGGAGTTTTACTTTGGGATTTTTAAAATGAGAAAAGCGTCGAAGACTTAAAGCGCCGAATTCCTGAAGACCCGAAGCGTCGATGTCCCGAAGACCCGAAGCACGTGATACACTCTCATTAGGCATGATGCGTGGAACTCTTTCCAAGTCATTTGGTCATGGCCATGTCACCCTCCTTATCATGACACATCAACGGACGTGACATCATATGACATCATCTGGACCACCCATCAACGATGTTATCTCCTCAAATAACACAGTCAAATTTGTTTATTTTAGGTGATAGGAAGTCATTGAAAAATACATTTCTAAATTTTTTAAGGTTCATTTTTTAGAGCCTTAGGTTTGTAATAAAGTTTGAAAAACATTCGATTTGGTTTTCCCTTCAAAAAATTCAAAACTCAGGTTTCGGTAGCTCAACACCTTTCCAAAAGGGCTTCTAAGCCATCGAAAGTGCAGAAATTCTGCGTTTTTACTTCGCCGAGCCATCATTTTCAAATGATGATTATGAGAGAATGAAGAATATTTTTGAGAAACGGGAGGGTTTTTTTGTTTATCACACATCAAAGAACAATAACCTCTCTCATTTTTAATACAGGTGTCATATATTGGGATATTAGAATTCATCTCTGAGCCCTAATTTTCGAATCTCAGAATTTCCCTGTTTGACATATGTTTTTGAAATGCAGATCCCAGACAACTGAAAACGAATCTCAAATAACTAAGAGAGGTTTTTTCTCACAACAAACCAATATACAAAATCCTCTTCCATTTTTTACACAGCGGTTCTGGTTTGAGAGATATGGGTAAATATTTGAGCAACAAATTTCCAGAAATTTTTGTCTTTTCCAGCCACCTCACAAATTCGAATTTGAGATAGGAGAAGAGGTTATCAGATCCATCTTTTGAGGATCTTGAAATTGTTTGTAAAGGCTATAAAGCCAGGAACATTTGATGAACAAATGGTTCTATTTGAGTTCTAAACTATACTGCTATTGTGATAGAGATTCTTTCTATAATATGTTCAACCTGCAATCTTCTTTCACTGTTATTGTCATATCTTCTTTTCTCTTTTTGTTATATGCTTATGAATTGAATTATGTTCTTTATCTATGTTTACATAGTCCATTGGTGACTTCCATCTCACTATCTAATTAGTAATCAAAGGATCACAAGTATTTATTACTGATCTGTTAGCCCATCATATCTATTGTTTTATAGACATATGTTCTGGTTAATTGATTAGTCTCTTTATCCATTCGATTCACCTATCTGATAATAGCTCTCGAAGGCCTTGCATTGTTTGAATATCCTTATACAGTCTTTTGATACAATCCAGTGTTTTAGATATTCATCTTGATCCAAACCCACACCCATTATAAGAGAAAATAGTTACAAAAGGGTTAAGTTACCAGGCATCTCTGAGATACAACCTAGGCGAGTTTCCTGGAGTGATAAAAAGTGGGACATGCAGCATAAATCCATGAGCTTCGGCTAAAGGCCCGAAGTAATCCTCTTTCATTCGATTCATGAGGACATGCGTCAGTATAACGCCAGCTCCAGGTAAAATATTTGGGGAGCCCAGGTTTGAGATTTGAGTTTCCCGAAGCTCGGAGACACGAAGGGATTTCATTCGTCGATCTCTAGAGGGCCATGCGTAATCAGATCCATGGCTCCGAGTAAAATCACTTGGAAGCCTAGGTTTGAGATTTGATTTTCCCGGAGTTTGGAGAGCCAAAAAGCATCTTAGTTGTTGATCTCAGGGAGCCATGCGTCATCATATCCCTAGCTCCGGATAATTTTCTTGGAGCATGGAGGATCCAGTCGAGTTGTTGTAGTTGCATGGTGATGTAGGTTTGATCATTGTGTTGTTGGGACTGTGTTGTTTGGACATAGTTCAGTGTCTGAAGCTTGAATTCAAGAGTGCTCTTGAGTCTGAGTTTTTCTTCTCCAAGCTGCTTGAAAGCTGGATGCCCATAGAATTCTTGTTCACCCTCCTCACTAATTCTTCCCTCTGCTCACACTTAAACTCAATTCACCGACTGAAGTTAATGTGGCCATCACTTCCCTGTGCATTTCTTGTCTAGTTCTGTGTTGAACATCATTCATATATTTAGTTTTTTCCATTGACCTCTACTCATATAAAACCAACATCCACTAAAAAATATGATGGGTACTGAACTTATCCTCTCGCAATCTGAGGGTGACTCTCAGTGCTAATAAATTCTTTTTCAACATTGTCTTTGGGTTTGATCATCAAGAGTACAAAATTCTTACTAGCATTGACTAATCGCTTCATTTGTCCAACATTTACAAGTGACAAATTCAACTTCCTGGTATGTGCTCTAACAATGTACTCAAATCCATTTTTAAACAAATGATATTTGTTCTCATGACGATGAAAGATGTCTCTCCTATCATATAAATATGGGCTTCCCAAAACAATACCACAAATATCCAATGGAATGACATTAAGATCTACCTCATCTACAAAGTTTGCAGTGATGGCAAATCTTAATTTACATCTCTTAGTCACATGCAATTTTGCATTGTCACATATCCAACCTAAAGGATATGGTTTAGGATGAGGAGTAGTTTCCAATTTTATTTTCTTGATAGTGTCTTCAGAAATGAGGTTTGCTTGTGATCTAGTATCAAATAGAGTATTATATTGGTATGTTTTGAAATAACCCTTATGTGGAAAAGATCTATTCTTTCTTTTTCATGTTGAGTTTCATTGAGGCTACTACTTGAAGAACTAGTACTGGCAATAGAGTCATTACCTTGAAAACCCAGGGATGTGATTTTTGTTTCATATCCAGAATCAGATCCTAAATCATGTTGTGTAGTTGCAACAGTCTTTGGTTTCCCTTTGTTGTTGAACTTTTTGGGTCTCATTTCAGGATGAAGTTTCCAACAATGGTCTTTCTTTTGAACAATGTTTACATGAGATTTTTTCTCCCTCTTTCTTGACTGAAGCATTCTTCCTTCATTTTCGTTTAAATTTCCCCTTTCCTTTGTATCCATTATAAAATGGATTCTTGCTACCCTCTTGAGGAGCATTCTTCCCTCTTTCTTCTAAATGAGTTGAATGTACACAAACTTCATATAGATTTGTAGGGTTAAACATGATAATTGTGTGTCTCAGGTAGCTATGCAATCCTCCAATTTATTTGAGTAAATTTTCTTGAGAAGCTAAATCTATACCCAAAATCAAATCTCTTCTCCTAAATTCTTGAGTGTAGCTTTGTACATTTTCCCCCTTAGCTTGCTTAAAGTTTTTTCAATCCATGATATCTTTCTGCATGTATTCTAATGGATAAAATTTCCTTTTAATTGCAACAATAAAATCATTCGAAGAGGATAAAACTTTACCATGTTTCTTCATGTCCTCTTGAGTTTTGACTTCCCACCAAATGAGTGTTGCACCTTGCAATATAAGAGAAGCAAGATGAATCTTAGTTTCATCATCCTGGATTCTTTGTATCCTACAATAAACTTCAATCTGACGAATCCAATTATCCAAATTCTCAACATTTACCTCTCCATTGTACATAGGCAATTCAAACTTAATATCAAGCTTAATCAAAGGAGCTTGTGGAGGAATTTTACCATGTTCTTTTGAAGAATTTGGAGAAGGCTGTGAAATAGTAGAAGAAGTGGAAGATGGAGGTGAAGGAGGTGGAGTGTCATCATTTCCTCCATTTCCTTTTGGAGTTTTATCACCATTATCTTCATTAACTTTTGGAGGATTTGATCTTTCTCCTTGCAACCTTGCATTCCTTTCCTCAATTAAAACTTTCACCATTTATGTTATATCATAAAAGGATTTTATGAAAGTTTCCTCTTTTGAAGTAGGAATTTCATGACTCTCCTCATGATCCATACTTGGTAAATGTCTCCTTGAAACTTGAGGTGAATGTATTGTTCTCCTTCTTGAAAGTTGGAACTTGGCTCTACAAGTTTCCCTTCTCCTCTTGTGAGCTTAAACCTTGTAAGCATAAGAAAACAAAACACTTGCAAAAAAATTAAACCTTCAAAAACCTTTTCTCTGATACCAAACTGATCTGAAAATAAAAAGGTTTTTGTATAAAAATTGCAAGTGGAAAATGTATGTGTCTTGGGAAATTGGATCAAGTTGCAAGCACATGAAAGTGGAGATGCTGAAATAGGGAAAAATCCAATATTTTCAAGCACATTTAGAGGATTTTTTAAATCTTTAGAGGAAGAAAAGGGACCCTAGATCACCTATCCAAAAAAAATTATTTACTCAACTTTTTTATTTACTCATCAATCCAGACAACTTTTTTTTAGGGGATGTTTTCCATTTTTTCTCTGTTTAGGAGATAACCATTTTTGGTCAAAAGTTCTAAGTTTAGAGGAAAAGAAAAAGGGAAAAATTCAAAAATTTAGACTATTGCAGAAGTCGGAGGGAATGTTATATCCTAAATATGAAAGTTGTTTTGTATTCAAGGTCATGAATAATATCAATTCTTAATATTAAAGTTTTCCTGGTTCTCGCCAGATTTTATTCTACAACAGGAAGAATTCAGCCCTTGAGATTTTTGGTACTACTGAAATAGGTGCAAAAATGAGTAACACTGTTGATTTCAAAAAGGCATAATTTTCAACTCAAAAGTCAGATTGAGGCATTGGTACAACCATCGAAAAGATAATTCAGAAGGAAATATGTTTGAAAGATCAGAAGTTTGATTAGTTTATCAACTATTCTTCGAAAAATCAAGGAAAAATGGGTTTGTAGCTTAAATTAATGACAATTTTATAATATGCTTAACTCCAAAAAATAATTGTTGCATGCACATTCCTTGCAGACTTAGACGTACAGACCATATATCTAGTCACTTTATGAGGACTAGATAAATGGATGTGTTGATAGGTCTGATTGGCCTATCAAGTAGGTAAGGAAGAGTGCCTGATGGCAAGCCCCAATTAGGCTTACTCTTGTTTGTGATAGCACTTCTGACGATTATGTGGACCTAGTTCCCACTCTAAATATTTTCAATTATGAATATGAGAACAAAATGTTCTCAAATGAATTTTAATCTAAACTCAAAGAAATTATCTATGATCAATCTAAATTATTCTACCCTAACGTTATTCTATCATATCCTGATCAAGAGCAAAACTAACAATATGAGAACATTAAAATATGGGGTTATTAACGACAAAAATAGTTCATACATTTCACTATAATGTTACAGGTAACATCACAATTAGTTGCAGATTTAACTGATACATTATTGTTGCACTCACATGGAAATTATGAAATCATAAGAATCTCAAATATTTGTGCAAAAGTAATTCATACAACATTCACGAGCACTTAAATAAGAAATATATGCACAAAATAGTCTTTTACACATTCATTAACATCCACAATCCTCAAAATGGTTGTTTATCTTTATTCAACTAGAGGTAATAGTACTATATCTTGTGTACAAAGGGCACACGTCATTTTCTTCATATCTTAAGCTTTCTTTTATTAAAATAAGAGTCTTTTCATTTCTAGTGATCGCTCACTTCTCATTCTTGACTGTTCAAATTACAAATTATCTATGTAAAAATATGTATACATGATATGAAATGTAAAACTATTGAACTAATCTCTTGGATGTCTTTTCTTCCATATAAGTGGTCAACAATTCATAGTTCCTACGGACTTCTTCCAATCTGTTCAATTACATATTTTCCAATTGCAACTCCCCATCACACAACTTCATGACTACATCTCTTTTAATTTCTTGTTCAATCTTCTTCACATGGTATTTCACTGAAGTATTTAGTTTAATGGGATTAACTAAATACGTATGCCAAAGCTCTATGTTCACCTTCTTGAGCTCACATATTTCTTCTCTACTTGCATCTTTGTTTTATATCACATATTTGAGTTTTATCTCACTAGGGCCCACCTCTTCCAAATGTGCCATGGTCTGTATTCCAAAATATACTAATATCTCATTAGAAGAGTTCCAAATCCTGATACAAGCTTTAGTATCCATTTCTCGGGCTTCTTTAACTTCATCAAATATTTCTTTGTCAGTGTATCTAGACAGAGTCTCAGGTGTTGAAGTATGCCTCTCCTGCCAGTTTGCTACTTTATCAAATGCATGTTGAGACTCTTTATATTTACTCATTTTTCCATCTACATGTTCTTGTAGCATAACCAAGTCATCATAATGTCTCTGTACATCCCCCAATGTATGGAATATTTGTGATTGTACTTTCCTGAAGTCTTCGTTTACCTCCATTGCTTATTCTTGTATAACCTTCATAGCATTTGTTTCCTAGTTGTTATCTTCATCTATTGCAATTTTTCCTCCATGTCCAAGTTATTTTGTTTCTGAGTTTCTGACAGACTAACTTGATCACGGTACTATGTTTCAACTTTGTTATTTCCTGTGAATTATTGTCCTTGAGATCATCAATTTCTATACCGTGAGAGTACTCTTTTTCTTTTATTCCTCATGTAAAATCCGTTTCCATCTAATCATTTTGTTGTTTCCGCTGCTCTTCTAATAAGGATATCTGAAATTCACAATGATCTAGTGCAACACGCAATTCACCAACCGTATTAAAATTATCCCCTGCAAAAGAATGTAGAGATAAAGTTGTTTCTATGGTATTCTCCGCAAGTAATCCTTCAAAATAATGACAAGCGCCTGGATTCATAAATGCAAGGGTGTTACTTAATTCAATCCGATCCTTCGATTTAGTGGATGCTAAGAATATTCGGGTATCATTCAATCCTACCCTCACAATCATAATTTGTGATTAAAAACACCTTTTATCATTATACCAAACCAGAATGATTCATGGCGGTTGTGGAAATATCTTGCCTACCTTGAAATATTTATCATGGGAAGTCGCTATTGATAGATGCCTTTAAAATTTCACTGCTACCAAATTTCATCGACTGTTTCCCACATTCAACCTGCGAATCTTATGAAGTTTATGCTATTACACCAAACGAGAATAATTCTGGGAGGTTGTGGTAGGATCTTTCGTACCTTGGAAGGTTTATCATGTCACATGGTGGCTGAAGCCCCTTGAAAATTTCACTTCCATTTAATTTCATCGATTTTTTCTCACATCCAACGTCTTATAAAGGGAGACGAGGAGAAAGACAAGGTAAGCTCTATTTCATTTCCTTCTCTCTTTTGAGTTACAACTAAAGCGAAAATCAACAAAAGGAAGTTACCAGGATTGAGCCATTTTTGAAATTTCCAGCTTCCCATCAGGGTACAATATTTTTAGTTTACAAGGTAATGCATGCATTTTTTAGACTTCCTGACCTGGCGAGATGATTATTTCTATATTTTTTTTCCTTATCACTCAATCAGTCTTGTATACTAAACCAGGGATGAAGCTTCTTTGTTTTAATCGATCATTCATGCTCCCTTTAATTTTAAACTTATTGAAGACTCCAAGGAATTAGTTTCTAAGAAAGATTTTTCTCTAAAAATAGTAAAATACCATATACTATATGACTTTTTGTGTGCTTCTTCCTATTTTTTAAGTGGTATAGGAATGTTCGGGAACAAAGGAAGTGTTGGAGATCTCCTATCAACCGGGCTTTAGAGCATTTCGCTCATCTTCGTCGAACCATGCTTGTATCTATGTATTTTTTGTGTCAATGATAGTGAACATAGTTGTATCTTTCAATTTAAATAAATAGTGTGTTTTTTAAGGTTTTACAACTTTCCGAAGATATATTAATTGCTTAAGATATACTAACTGAAAATCAATTTGAAGTTTCTATTTTGGGTGGTTGGAAGGAATGATTATTATCATCTCCACCCAAGTTCAATACTTGAATAGATAAAGAACAATGCAAGTTGCAAGTTTAAAATTATGAACACATGTTAAAATTAGAATAGAAGCATAGGGCCCAAGATTAAACTAATGTTCTAATGAAACTCAAACATATATATGTTTTCCTTGTTGAGAATAAAACAATGCTATGAAAATTTTGCAAGTAGTCACAAGACATGCTTGAAATTTGAAAGGAAATAAAAATGTGAGAGAGATAAAAATAACTAAGAACATAACGAACACGATTTTATCCTGGAAAACCCTTGAAAGAAAAAAACAACCAACAATAGATTTATTATTACCATTGGCCAAATGTAGCCAAGCCAACCTCCTGACCCGGCCAAGGGAGCCTTCACTGGGAGTATCACCAACCTTTTAAATGCTTTCATTACATGTAATTCATGGGTTACCAAAACCATGTTCCCGAAACCATCAGTGTTGACCTAACAACTTTGACTCTTTGAGTCAATTTTATCCTAATATTCCCCCTTTAAAATTACTTGGAGTTTCACTTCCAAATATATCCAAAGTTTCCAAGTGAGCCTAACCTCCCTCAATGTCTAGACTTTACCAGTAATTTACTAGGGGTACACATGCCTAACAAGGTCTTATAGTAGTATTCCCATTTACATTAAATTTTCAACTCCATTATAATAATAAAAAAATCATTTTTTTATCCTGACACTTATGCCACCATCCTCTCGCCATCGTACATATAGTGCTTTCTTCGTGCCGCCAAAATCCTTGGTCATAGAGAACTCCAGCTCCCGCAACTTCTCTCACCCATGTTCATTTCACATGGTAAATCTTAGTGAAGGCCCCCCTTAAAATCCCCAAATTTGATTGTAATGTACATGGTTGAAAAACCAATGAATTATCGTTGAACACTTGGCTCCAAGGGACTTCACTAGTATTGCATCGAAATTCTTGTTTCCTTGTTGTGATCTACCCTTTATCATTGTGATTTGATGGTTAATACCTTATAGTGATCCTCCATTCCTCTATCCTCCCACACATCAATGAAAATAAAATCCAAACCCCAACCTTGCACTAGGTCATTCTGGATCATCATCCAGACACACTTCCATGCCTCTCGAGAAAATACTGATGTTGACATCTCCAAGGTCAGTTCCATCATCCAAGCTAATGATCTAGGAATTTTCCTTTACCACCACCACAATCATCATTATATCCTATGTTTCCCAACCATCACAGAGATCTGTTGTCCATAAACAAAATGGTCATGCATGCACCTAGACTTAACTCCCCAAGCATGGATTCGATCTAGGCTGCTAAATCCAAGGGATTATAATGAAAATACCCCTACAACCTCAAATGCGCATTGAGGGGACCAAAAATCTACACCTCTTCACGTGGCCTTATGTGTCTTCCCAATCGCCTCCATCTCATCTCCAGGAAAGTCGTCCATGCACTGCTCCTCATGGGATTTCTTTCGTTGCAACCCTATCTCTTTACTCTGACAGTTGTGTCACGGGGCACTCCATATTTTTTCATCATATTCTACAACAACAACATTATATCACGTCTATCATAAGACCAAAACAAGCCTAACCCTTAGAAACAAAGATGCCCCCCTGAAGCCAAAACCTCGCTCTAATGCCAAATGAAAGGAAACAAAAATGCAAGAGAGATAAAATAATCAATAACATGGAAACAACAAGATTTTATCCTTAAAAACTGTTATGGTAAAAACTAGCTAACAATAGATCTATTATTTGCCTTGGCCAAACCCGGTCAAGTCGACGAACCTCCTGGCCCTGTCAAAGCGATCTTTCACCACTAAACTCTTGACACATTATAATAGAGTATCACTAGTCTTTTAAAGGCTTTCATTACATGTAATTCAAGGGCTCTAAAACCACGGGTTACTAAAACCATGTGCCCCAAATCACCATTTTTGAGCTAACAACTTTGACAATTCTCTCGGGAAGACATCACCATCACACCTTTCATAATCATAGAACTACTCCCTATGAGGAGTCATATGAAAAGAGGCACTTGAGTTGATGAACCATACCTCATGTTTTTACTATGTACTTGTAGAAGCCAAATACACATCCCCTCCTTCTCAAGAGGGATTCTCTTCCATAGAAGTAGTATCATCTATCCCTTTATCACTCTCAACACTTCTTCATCTACATTTTTTCTTAAAAT
>SNQJ01S0088880.1:0-10710 GCA_010110895.2 Picea sitchensis | reverse complement strand
TTAAATATCCTAACATCCCCCCTTAAGAACAACTTGGGATAGGATTGAAGGATTTACAATAGTGACACAATAGGAGAAGGAAGGAGGCATTAGAGCCTATCTCTCCTTTATTACAACTTCCTGAACTCCTAACATAGATTGAAGTTTAGAAAACTTCGCTTCCGTAAGAGACTTTGTGAAAATGTCTGCAACTTGATATTCTGTAGGGAAAAGGAGCACTTCAATAACTTGCTCATGAATGAGCTTTCTGATGAAGTGCATGTGTAGCACGATGTGTTTGTTGTGCTGATGTTGAACTGGGTCTTTTTCGAGCTTGATGGGACTCTGATTGTCACACCAAAGGTTGGTCAGATGTTGCTACTGGAATCCAAACTCTGAAAGAATCTGTTGAAGCCATAAGAATTCTTGACTTGCATTTACCATTTCTCAGTACTCTGCTTCTGCTGAAGAAAGTACAATAGCTTGTTGTTTCTTATAGGCCCAAGTGACAGGTCCTGAACCAAGGCCGAAAACATAACCTGTAGTAGACTTACGATCATCGGGGTCGTTGGCCCAATATGAATCAGTGAAACCAACCAATAAAGGAGCCCCCCTGAACTCTAATGTATCCTGAACTGAACTGTACCACGGACATACCAAAGTATCCTTTTATTTTCTTTCATGGGGTGTTTGCATATACCGGGAAACAAGACCAACAACAAAGGAAAGATCAGGACGATTATGATTCAAGTATAAGAGGCTACCAACTAACCGACCGTACAAGGTGGCATCAACTTCGGGATAAGTATAGGTGGCAACATGCTTGAATCTAGACTGGAAGGGAGAAAGGGTTGGTTTACAATTGTTCATGTGAAAGAGATGAAGAAGGTCACAAGAATACTTAGATTGGGAAGGAAAAATTCCTTCAATGGTTTGCAAAACTTGGAGGCCAAGGAAATAGTGCAAAAAACCTAAGTCTTTCATTTCAAATTTCTTCTTAAGGCTGGTTTTCACATGGTTTAAAATTTTTGAGTCACTACCAGTAAGGATAAGGTCATCAATATAAAGGACAAGGATTATGAGATGGCTTCCTACTTTCTTGATATAGACATTAGGATCAGAATGGCATCTAGAAAATCCAATGGCAATAAAAAAGTTGTCCATTTTGGCATACCAAGCTCGGGAAGTTTTCTTAAGACCATAAAGAGATTTCTTAAGGCGAAAAACAAGGCTAGAGTCATTCTGGACATAGCCAGGAGGTTGTTCCATGTAAATTTCTTCTTGCAAATATCCATGCAAGAAGGCAAATTTAACATCCATCTAATTGAACTTCCATTTATGTGAGGCGACAAGGAAAAGAACAAGGCAGATATAATTCATTTTGGCTACAGGGGCAAAGGTTTAATTATAGACAATTCCTTCAACTTGGGAAAATCCTTTGGCAACTAACCAAAGCCTTGTGTATTTCAACACTTCCATCTGATGCATACTTAGATATGTAGACCCATTTACATCTCACAAGTTTTATTCCTTTTGGAAGAGGTACAATATCCTAAGTATCGTTTTCCATTAAAGAACGATACTCTTCATTCATTGTTGTATCCCAATTTGGATGAACTGAATCTTATGAAAATGTCTCTAGATCATGAGTCACTGAAACTTGATCCAAAAGAGAAGAGGCTCGCTAGAACTGTGAACGTGTCTGACGTTTAACTAAAGGATCATCGACAATATCACCAGCTGCTTCTCATGTTGAACGAACCCATCTATGAAGCGGTGGAGATGGAGTTGGTGCTGGTTCAGTTTCAAAGGACTCATCTGGAGGAAGGTGAGTAGGCAGAAGTGGATTTTCATCCTCACTATCATCATCTGAAGAAGAATCCATAATAGGAATAGAAGGAGGCACAAAGGTCGAATATGGCTCATAGGCCGAAGGCACAAATGTCGAATTAGGCTCGTAGGACAAATAATGCACAAACGTCGATTTAGGCTCGCAATCCAAGAAATCTTCATCAAATTTAACATCTCTTCTAATAATAATTTCATTACAATGTGGTTGAAGAAGTCTATAACCTTTGACATCTTCAGAATAACAAACAAATATAAACTTCTCACTTTTAGGTTGCAATGCTTTCCTTTTCTCATAAGGAATGTGAGCCCATGCTATACTGCCAAATACACAGAAGTGACTTACATCTGGTTTAATTTTAGTCCAAGATTCTTCCGGTGTTATATTTTTAAGAGCTTTTGTGGGAGTGTGATTTACTATGTAATTTTCACAGTTGATGGAGTTCGCCCAATACTTTAGACTTAATCAGTTAGATTGGATCATACAATTAGCCATTTCTTTTAATGTGCGGTTATTTCTCTCATCAACACCATTTTGTTGTGGTGCATATGGAACAGTGTGTTGCATTTGGATGCCCTGTGTAGTGCAGTAACTTGTAAAATTATTGTGCACATATTCACCTCCATTATCTGTTATTAACCTTTGAATTTGATGTCGAGATTTCTTTTCTACAAGGGCCTTGTAGGCCAAAAACTTGTCAAAAAATTCACTCTTAAGTTTTAAGAAGTAAACCCAAGTATGTCTGGAAAATTCATCAATGAAAGTTAAGAAATACTTTCACCCAGAAAAAGAAGGAGAAGAAAGTGGACCACACAAATAATTGTGAACAAGATGCAAAAGGCCCGAGGTGTTCCAATAGACACGTTTGTCAAAACTGTCCCGATGATGTTTGTCGAGAACACAACTGACACAAAAACCATCTTTGCATGAAACAAAAGGAATACCAGTCACCATCTATTGATTACATAGTTGCTTCAATGAACGATAGTTTAGATGACCAAATTGTTCATGCCAAAGTTTTCTCAAGTTATCGCTATGAGCAACAAAAACTGATGAAATATATGATGACCCAAAGTTGTCAAACTTGTACAACCTGGTAATATCATCAACAATTCTAGTTGCAAGAAAATGCTTAGGATCTTTTATATCCTTGATTACAACTTGGTGGGGTGAAAATTCAATGGTTTTATCTTCACTTGAATGAGTGATTTGATATACTGATAGAAGGTTATAAGAATGACTTGGAACATAATACATCATTGAAATGACCATTTTCTACTTGAATTGTTCCAGATCCTTCAACATTAAGAGATCTATCATCACCAACAAATATTTTCTTGGTGTTACATTCATTTAGAGAAGAAAATATGTCTTTATCCTTACTAAAGGTAAGAAAATGCTTGTGATCTTTTATCCTGATTACAATTTGGTGAGGTGAAAAATCTATGTTTTTACCTTCACCTAAATGATGATTTGATATATCGATAGAAGGTTATAAGAATGACTTGGAACATAATACATCATTGAAATGACCATTTTCATTTGAATTGTTCCATATCCTTCAACATTAAGAGATCTATCATCACCAACAACATTTTTCTCAGGTGTTACATTCATTTAGAGAAGTTGAAAATATGTCTTTATCCTTAGCCATATGATAAGATGCTCCTAATCAATAAGCCACTCATCAAGAAGAATTATAAGTTGTATTGAAGGAAACCAAGAAGAAAGTGCATGTCCATGTGAGAAGAAGAAGAAGAAGAAGAAGAAGAAGAAGAAGAAGAATTAGAATCAATATTGATGTTGTGCTTCTCTATAGTTGTTTCTGGAAGTCAGCCATCTTCTGGAAATTTGGACTCATCATGACTATCTTTATCACAAAAGTTGCAATGCATGTCACTAGTCTTCTTACTTTTACATTTTTATCCTTTGTCACCGTTAGGAGTTGAAGTTGTTTGAGTGGTTTTGGGACCCTTATGTTGCTTTTTTTTGCAGCAAGGATGTTGCTTCTTTTGATTCTTTGGTTTATATTTCTAATGGACGACTAAGGCTTCTTTGTTGGAGGCACTGTTGATCACCCAAGTTGTACAAGTTTATCTTACTCTCTAATCAAAAGCATCACAAAAGGAATCAAGAGTGGTTTTTTAATAAGATTTCCCTAGATCCTCTTCTCATGGTGTAAAAGGTAGATACAAACAAAAATATGCACTAATGAAGCTTAGAAATACTAAGATAGATGCAATGATATTCATCCATCTTATCTTACATTCTTCACATAAAATTATGAGTGTTTCAACTCAGTATAGATAGTCTTCAATGCAAGAAAAATCAATTAATGACTTTAAATACCAAAGGATTTGATTTTCTTGGAACTGGTGAGTTTGAATAATATTTTGTTTACCAAACTTAGATTCAATATTTTCCCAAGCTCCATTGGGTTTATCAATTTGTTGAAGGTGGTACCTTAAATGAGAGATGGACATTTTGATTATTCCATCTGCTTCACAATTTATTATTCCATTTGAATTATTATCAAGATCAAGAGGTTAGTGTTTCCTTTCTCCCAAGGTAATACACACAAGCTTTACTTCTTAATAAACTTCCATATGAGATTTCCATCGAAGTAGTTGGTGTTGGTAAGAAAAACATTATTTGAAGAAGCCATATTAAAGAGTATAGATAATATAGATTTTAAAACTGAAACCGATGATCTAGATGGAAAAATCTCAAAAAATTGACACTGTTCTTTAAAAAGTCAACACTATAATCGGAACGGACTTCTCGGTGAAAAAGTTATGTCATTTTAAAAAAAAATTGTAAACTAAAGGACCACGCTAGGATATGTAAGTTAAGGTTAAGGAAGTGGACCCACTTTTATAAAAGAAACATGGATTGCAAAGAAGTGGGGTTCATTTTTACAATGAAGTTACTTTATAAAAGAAAAGTTGCATGCAAAATAAATAACTCTAAAATATTAAAGCTACTTATAGTGATTCACTTTTATACTTGAAGTGAAATACACTTTACAATGTAGCATGAACTTTTAAAAAAAAAGTAACAAAAAGAGAGACTTGAACTCAAGACCTCTTACTTAATAAGGAAATTTTTAACCAAATGAGCTAGCAAAACATATTGTATTGTTTAGCAACAAGGTTGTTGTTGTTGTTGAAAAATTGCATGCAAAATAAATAACTCTAAAATATTAAAGCTATGTATAGTGATTTAATTTTATCCTGAAGCGAAATATAGTTTACAATGGAGCATGAACTTTTTCAAAAAAAAGTAACAAAAAGAGAGACTTGAACTCAAGACCTCTTACTCAATAAGGAAAATTTTAACCAAATGGGCTAGAAAAACATATTGTATTGTTTAGTAAGAGGATTGGGGTTGTTGTTGTTGTTGTCGGCCTTGGAGAGCGTGCTAAAAAAATGTTGTTGTTGTTGTTGAAAACGACCTTGGAGAGAGTGCTCAAAAATTGTTGTTGTTGTTGTTGAAGACGGCCTTGGAGAGCATGCTCACAAATTGTTGTTGTTGTTGTTGAAGACGACCTTGGAGAGCATGCTAAAAAAACTGTTTTCACACAAGAATTTTTTTTCGCTTCGCGATGACAACAAGGGTTAGATCTCGGTTAGCTTACCTAGAAAATGCACATTTTCCTAGCTGTTTCCAATTTTCTGAGATCGCACAAGGCGCAGGGAAAATATCATACACAGATCTAAAAGAGTAGCAACCTAGTGTTAACACTTAAATTGTTTTTTTAAATTTTTTAGGTACTTTCATTTGCTTGAACTTGATTTGTTTTCTTCCCAGGTCTTTTGCCATTTTTCATAATCTTCGAATCTTCCATCGAGCCTTGACAAACTTGATTTAATCGCTTTTTCCCAGAAATCCTTTGGCTTTTCCCTTTTGACCTGCAATACAAAAAAAAAATAAAAAAAAAATTAAAAATAAATTGTATTTAATTTCAAACCCTAAGTCAATATCAACCAATACATATGCCTAAGTCTACATACTATACATTTAGAGTTTTTTAAGCCAAACCAGCCCTCTTGGGTTTGTGGCTTTAGCCAAAATTTTGGGGAGCCCACAGGCCCAATTCTCATGTTAAGACAAGCCACGAGTCAACACACAAAGCTAAGCGCAAGCGCCGAGCTCCATATTCTGCTCATTTTATTAGGCGTTCACATATATAAAGGCTATTAGTTTTAAACACCCCATGCATGTGGAATTATTGCATTGAGAAAAAATATAAAAAATATAATAAAAACGCAGAAATGTTAGGTGTAATGTGCAGATGTTGAAGAACTAAATATAGCCATGATATATATGATGGTGTTCCCAAATTTCTCGCATGTTCCACTGTTTGCAGAGATTGAGGTATTGCGCCAAGCTAACAAATTTGAAGTCTACAGTTCATCAATGCACAACTTGAAGTGGAAATGGTGATTGCAGAGAGACAGTTATAGGTGCCAAGATTGTATGGGTGTCAAATTGTTATTAAAGAATTTGCAGACCGCCAAACAAAACCTTTGTCAATTTATTTGGCGCGCGATATGGTCAAGCAGAGATCTCAACTGTGTGTTGCTTATCACAGTGTTCCTGGAGTATATTGGAATATTGCTACTACTAAATCCTATTCAAATTATGAAGCAGTTCCTTGCGAACAATTTGAACTATTTTGAGTCCGTGGAATCTTGGTTAGTTGACAGGGAAATTCTTTCGAATTCACTAGGATGAACCACATCGCCTTAGGGATTTCAAAGTTTTGAATTCAGAAAGGTATGAATTCAGGTAGAATATGGTTGCCTGTTGCAAGTCCCATGTGCGGTCTTCTTATGGTCGAGGAGCATTGACAACGCTCACATATGGGACGTCAGGGGTTGAAGTTTATAGATGCGGGCTCGTGGTGATAGGGAAGATTGTAAATATGGTCATTGTGGTTATGAAGGTGTCATAGGATTTCTAATTCCATGAATGAAACTTCTTTGAAAATCATGATATCAAAATTAAATAGAATGCAAGAATGGATAGAATAAGAGAAGTCTTCGAAAAAAATTTCCATGCAGAACCCTAGTATCCATTCACCCAAGTGGCCAAGAAGCACCGATCATGCCAATGCTATATTCAAATGTTGATAAAGGGATGGAGCCAAGTGATCTGCAAGTGCCCAAATGTCAAACGTGCACCCAGGAAAGTATTGAAGTGTTGAATGTGTTCAGAGTGTCTCGCCTCCTAGCATTTGATGATGAAATATTTTGGTTGGGACATTAATCAACATCAGAGAAGTCTAGAGTTTTTTTTTATCTATCTCAAACTTTTGTCAACGAGCACTTTAGGAGACATGGAATCTCAAAACGAATATGTGGCAGCAGTAAGAATATTTTGTTTCCATATTTTTAGGAAAAAAATCCCAAGTTATTGAGGTGGCAAAGTAACTAGCCCAATAAATCAAGAGCATCCCAAATTCTATGCATTCGATCAAGAAACTACAAGATTCTAGGACCATATTTGGTAACAACTGGTAGTTGATCAAATATCCTTTTCATATTCAATGGCAGAAATGGAGCCATATATAAAAAAGGGACAATTATTGGAACACTTGGCAACAGATGACAAAATACTTCCAGATTTGAAGGGCTCGATACCAGTTGTTCCGGTTTTACTACAACTTATCTAAAACAAATTTCTATTTGTTAGCAGGAGTTTTATGATTGTACTCCTATAAATTATATGAATGAGAATTGAAATAGGGGAGAGCATTCTTATGATTGTGGGTCGATCTTTGGGTTTTGAAACGAGATTTATGCATTGAGATTTCAATAAGTACGCATCTGAATTTTCAGTTTCTTCACTGAGTTTTATCCCGACCTCCATGTTTTCTTTTTTTCTATTGTATCTGTGAATGAATTTGTAATTCATAGTGTCTTACTGTTCATTTGATGACTGTCAAAGGTTGTTCTTGCATTCCATCAATGGGATAAGATCACACATATAGTTTCCTGCTGTAACTAACCATTCATAAATACTCTTTAGTGTATATGAGTTTGTTAGTATGGTAGTTTTGTTTCTTCATTTCTTAAATTTATAATCATCTGGTTGGTTCAATGAGGCCTTTATTTGTTGGAGTGTATTCATTATTATCTTCACCTGAGTGAGGTTTGATGGTTCCTTGGATTGATCCACCTTGAATTTATTTCATTCAAATCGTTTTGCTAAGTTACCAAGCTCATTCCCTTTACAGTCAGGGAAAGACTCTTGGAGTGATAACAAATTGGCATCATTGTCGGGTAACAAAAGTGAGCTAGTTTCCCTGGGAGAACAACACAGATCAGACTCTTGATGGAAGAAAAGAGAAGGACATAGAGATCGACTGTAATCAACTTCCTGGTGACTCCATGAATCAAAGACTCCACTGGGAAGGATCCGGTTGACAGAAAATGAAGGGGAAGAAATGTAAATCCAGGTATCAGTTTATGAGCCTTCTTCATGAATTGTTGTTGTTCTTTATCATATCTTTTTTGTTTTTCCCTTCACACATTAAAATGATCATCTTATGTTTTTTATATTCAGATGATCATCATCAGCCTTCTTTTATATATCCATCTTTAGAAGAAGAAGACTTGCATACTGCTTGTATTGTAGATGTTGATTCAGTATTTTCACCTATGCATGTTCATAAAGATGATATTTGTATTCAAATACCTCCTGATTTTGAGCAGCCATGTAACCTTGTGGAGGTCGAAACTGATTCAAAACCTAACCATATTTCATCACCTTTTATCATTATTGTTGAGCCTTGTCATCATCTTGTTTATCCTCATGATTATTCTATTGCTTTTCAAACTAGAATCAGAATGAAGATGTTCAAGCCTTTAAGGATGCCATACCTCCTTCATCCTTGTCCTCTTGATTTCATTGAGTATATTCCCCGATTTTCTGGAGACGATCAGTTTATAGATGAGAGGCAGTTGGGATCCTTTGAAAATTTTGTTGTTCAATTTGAGATTATACATGATTATGTTGTTATGAGGTTGTTCTCCAAATCTTTATTTAGAGATGTTTCTGTATGGTTTAAGAATTTGAGGAGATGATTCGATTGGTTCTTGGATCGAGTTGTCTAAAGTTTTTTCAAAGAATTGGGGTGAGAACAAATCTTTTGATTCGTACCTCGCTGATTTTTATGCCTTCGGGAGAGAGGAGGAAGAAGCTTTGTCTATCTTTAACAAAAGATCTTATAACATTTATTATAGCATGCCCTTGGAGATCTGGACTACTGAGATCACTGCCATGGTATACTATGTTATGGTGAAGCATTCAGAGCTTGTCCTTATCCTGTTAGAAAGGAGGTATTCATCCTTATCATGTTTATTTGAATATTCCAAAGAAATTGAGGAGAACATTTGTGCTTCTAAGAGAGTTCAAGATCTAGTTTAATTTGAAGATCTGGATGCACAGGAGCAAGGAAGTTGTCAGTATGTTTCCTTTTTTGACAAAGAAGACAGTGAGTATGAAGCAGATATTGAACAACAACAAGAGTGTGAATATATGTCAGATTGAGAATCATATTATCCAGTGTTTGCAGATGTTCCTATGAACAGGGATGCATGGCAAGTTGATGATCAATTTTCCAACCATTTTGATCTTGAAGTAACTGATGATTGCATAGGTAATTTCATGTTTCTAGCTAATTATGATCAATGTGATTTAAACCCTGTTCTATCATCATCTCATGATCATGATTTTGAAGAGAGAGTTGTTGCTACTGATGATCAAGATTTGATCACAAAAGAACTAGAATGTCATTGGTTTGCAAGCAGAGAGGCATTCATGGATGAGGTGTTCATCTATCCATATATTTCTGATATTGGTTTCAAGGATCCGGTTGCAGCCTTGATGGAGTCATATGGTTCAAAGTACGTGAAAATTTCATATTTCTTTTACTCATCATCGCTTCCGGGTGAGTATTGTTTCTGGAAGGAGTTTTTATCACTGTTGTTACTTTTCAGACATCATCTATTGATCAGTGGTATGGATGAAATATTTTCAGTTTTGAAACTACTTGAATGGTTGTTATGGAAGTCTACCTTTACTTGACCAGTTGAAGATCTGGTTAGAGTAGGGTAGTGTAGGAAATAAGCTCGCTTCCCGAGCATGTGCTTTCTTTTAGATTTTCAGCAGTAGCAGTTAGTTTGTTGGAATAAAGGCAGGTTTTGAAGATGTTCAAAGAATGGTTGACTATTGACTCCATAGCCCAATGGAAAGGCCACTGAAATTGATAGGTTATTGGATCCTCGCAGGGAGGTCTCCATCCTAGTAGGAGCCAAATGTTAGCACTTAAATTGTTGTTTTAAATTTTTGAGGTACTTTCATTTGCTTAAGCTTGATTTGTTGACTTCCCATGTCTTTTTTCATTTGTCATAATCTTCGAATCTTCCATAGAGCCTTGACAAGCCTGATTTAATCACTTTTTCCCATAAACCCTTTGGATTTTCCCTTTTGACCTACAATACAAAAAAAAATAAAAAAAAAATACAAATAAATTGTATTTAATTTCAAACCCTAAGTCACTATATATATATATATATTAAGTATCTATACCAAATTCCATATATAAACCAATACATATGCCTAAGTCTACATACTATACAATTGGAGTTTTTAAAGACAAACAAGGCCTCTTGGGTTTGTGGCTTTGTCCAAAATTTTGGGGGGCCCACAAGCCCATTTATCATGTTAAGACAAGCCACAAGCCAACACACAAAGCTAAGCACAAGCGCCAAGCTCCATACTCCACTCATATAATCGATAAGCTTATTGGTTGTGGAGCCTGATTATCTTCCTGATTCAAAGGTCTTTTAATTTCAGCCGTGTTTATACCCCAT